>PVHY01003221.1:0-111615 GCA_004024945.1 Uropsilus gracilis
GGACATATGCTTCAACCTCTATAAACCTGAGGGATATTTTGCTTAGTGAAATAAAGCAATCACGAAAAGGTGAGTACATCATACCACTCATGTGGGGTATCTAAAATAGTCCAACTCATAGAAGCAGAGTTTATATGAGGAGTTGTTGTTGGAGAGGTATAAAGTTAAAACCATGTTAAAAGAGTAGATTTTGAGTAAAATTTTATGGCAATAAAAGGAGAAGCCAAAAGGAAGCTTTTGGAGAGGTGATGGATGTGTTGATTGCCTAAATGTGGTAATGGTTTCCTGGGCGTATGCATATGTTTAAACCCATCAAATTATATACACAACCTAAGTGCCCCATGACAGATGACTGGCTAGAGAAAATGGAATCTATACTTAATGGAATACTACTCAGCTATTTAAAAAGATGAAATCGTGCTTTGGGGAACAAAATGGATGGATCTTGAGGTGATTATACTAAGTGAAATATGTCAGAAAGCGAAGGGGATATACTGGATAATTTCATTCCTTTGCAGAATATAAATAACCAAAAAAAAAAAAAAACTGGCAAAGCAGAGCACAAATCATGCTCAGACTCTGTGAAAAATAAAATGGCTATCAGTGAGAACAAGGGGGTAAAAGATGGGAGGAGAGAGAAGGATGGAGATTAGACGTTGCCAGTGGAGTTTTGGCAGAGGGTGGGTGAAGAATGTGCATATATGGGGGTGTAAAGCTGTATCCCCCAAATGATATATTTATTTATTTAAACAACAGAAAATATAACTTGAGGGAAAGTTTTATGCTCATGCATGCACACATGTGCGCACACACACACAATTCCTTGTCCTTGGAATAGTTGTGCTTGTTCAACTAAGAAGAGTACAGGCAGTTAAATTTTCTATGCAGCTGTGTTGTTCTGTAAGCAATTGCTAGGGTTTGCTCCTGTAGGTGTGCTCTGCGATCTGAAGCTATGCCCATTCACAAACTATAATAGAATCTTAAAAAAGAGAGAGAGAAGAAAATAAGTATGTGCAATTTTTCTGTAACAATTGCACCTCAATAAAGGCATTAAAAACAAAAGACAGTTATATGACAATGCAGTAGTCCACATATATAATTGAAGCAAAGCTTTTGTAAAGGCCCTCTTTCTATGTGAGATGAACACTACTATTCTTTATTGTATTTTATTCATGTCTTTAAGCCTGTATTGTTTTATACTGTGTTGATATTGGTTGACAGCACCGCATGTTTCATCAGCTGAGTTGTTTAAAAGGAAAAGCTGATCAGAACCAATTCAATTGATTTTTTGACCCTTCTGATGAGTTGTAGTCCTAGCTTGGAAAACGGTGCCATAGAAATAGGCTAGGAACATGTTGGGAGGTGTTTGTATATCATAGCAATGATTTGGAACTTCATACTGAGGGGAAAGTGCAGAATTAAAGAATTGTGACCATGTGAGCATTTTGGTGTATGGGGAGAATACGCACTTGCGCATGGGTAGAGATTTAGATGGATTGAGGCTAGAAGGTAGTTTGCTGGCAAAAAAAAAAAATAGACTCAAGATTTGCACTGAGATGACAGTAGAGACAGGCATGAAAGGCCTGTCTGAAGTTGCAGAAACTTCAGAAGAATGAACAATCAAAATTCAAGAAAACAATCAAAGAACAATCAAAATTCAAGAAAACCATGGCAGTGACAGAGGTAAGAGGCAAGATCTGTGTACTTTTTGATTCAGTAACTGAAAGGTTGTTGATGAGATTGACTTTATGTGGCACACTAGGGGAAGAACATCTGCTTTTCCCTCAGGGTGAGAGTGACGATGCTGGACTGCATTGAATGTAAGATACTGAGAGCCATTTAAATGGTGACAGTTCTCACAAGTGCTTGAATATTCAGAATCTGGACTTAATGGATGTGCTCTTGGATGAAAGACAAGATGAAGGGATGTTAAAAATGGAAAATGGACTCCATTTCATGTAACAGAAATACCAAATAACAGCGACTTAAGCAAGAGCGATAAAGGCATTTCTCTCTCGCAGTGATGGATGGGGGTAGGCAATTGAAGGTTGATGTGAGGACCTCAATTATCTAACATCCAGAATACTGTTAGCTGTAGCTTCCTCTAACACTGTGGTGAAGATCTCATTTTCATGCCTGTCATGAGATTCATTCAACCTTTTTCTAAGCATCAAGAGAGATGAAAGAAGCAGCGAAGAAGGCACTATGGGCTTGCCCTTGAAATGCATGCCTGACGCAACACATATATCACTATGGCCTATTGGTCCAAACATTGTCACGTGCCATATTTTTCTAAAAGGAAGCCATCAGTCCAATCCCTCACCTGGGTGGTCCTGTGTCCAGCTAAATGTTTGGCTTCAATTCCTGATGAAGAAGGGCAGGGTACATCCCATGAAAAGAGAAGAAAGCCCAGGACATATCCAAGAGCACATGGCCACTAAAAGGAACAGCAGTAGTGAGATTGTTTTATAGCAAACAGTGTTCAAACTAGTCAAGGAGGGGAAAAGGGGGGGAGGGAGAGGAGGGGGGGAGAGGAGGGGGGTAGACCCCTGGAATTACAATGTTGTGAAATTTATATATAAATGAATTAAAAATTAAAAAAACAAGACATCCACATGCAAATTATGAATTAAGAGAAAAAACTAATAACCTTCAAAAGAATTAACGTGAAATGAGCACAAACCTAAATGCTAGGGCAATGCTATAAAACTCCCAGAAGGCGACACAGAATAGTAAAGATAATGTTGACTTTGGCAATGACTTTTTAAGATACAGCACCAAAAGCATAATCCATGAAAGACATAACTAAAAGCTTAGATTTTATTAAGATTATAAACTTCTACTGTGAAAAAGAAACTGTCAAGAAGATGAAAAGACATGCCATAGATTGGAAGGAAATATTTTTTGAAGACATATCTGATACAAGACTGTTATGCAAAATAAACAAATAACTTAAAAATTGATAAAAAAGAAAGCAAGCAATCCAATGGGGAAAAAAATAAAGGAAAAAGTTCTGAGCTCATGCAACTCTTCCTCCCCTTTCCCTCTTCAGCTTAATGTTATCAGCTAAAGCTCCACTGAGGTTGGTAGAGGACAGACTCAAGAGAAAAGCAAATCCATACCGAGGTTGATGGTGACTGTGAGTGAAGCTTAACCAATTTGGCACAATTCTTCATGACTAGAGAGGATATTACATGCTATTACTCTCCCATAGTTCACCTTAGACAAGACCTTCTTTAATCTACTGCCCACCTGTGTAAAATATAGGCTTTCCTTCCATATTTCTTTAGCAAGTTTAGACTTGGATGAGATATTATCATAATTTGACAATATCCACTTTTACCATTTTTACCATCAACTCTTTATCCAGATGCAAAATTTAACTAGTTAAGCTAACTCTAGTTTGTGTCTGATAAAATGGAAATAGAAAGTAATTCCAAGGATACCTCACTAAATCAAGTATATTAACTTATCAAAAGGCATTTGAATTATAAGACTAGTTTACAAGTACAACAGTATTTTAAGTTAATGAAAAATATCTCAAAGACTCCTGGAGTAGATGCCAAAAAACATTATTTGTGACAACAGCAGTAGTTATAAATAAATTGTTATTGGGATGACTAGCTGACTAGGAATTATTTCAGCGAAACTACCATATATGCTATCATGAAAAGAAATGGAATTTAGAACAAAGTCTTCATTATGTCTATTATGACTTGCATTATTTCAGGTGATATCTACGGAACATTGAATTGGCAGTGACTAAATGACTGGGCACATAAAAAGATGAATTGATAATACACTTAAAACATGTTAGCTAAATTTTATAATTTCTCTATATAATAATTGTATATGATGAGTAATATAATTTCTCATTATAGTAATTTGTAATATCTTTCATATTTTGAATGCCAAGGTATATAATGCAATACTCTCCAACTGATCCCTCCAGTTTGAAGAGTTAATTTCAGTGCATATAAAGAGGTCATTCTTTTTAGCTCTACCTGACATTCATCCTTTTGTACCTTGAAGATGCAATTAACATCATCTCTTTAAAAGCTCCTTCAAGTAGGCTGCAGAGTCAGAGAGAACTCCATACTGCATATATATTCATTTCAAGCTTAAAGACCATCAAATCAGTAACACAAAAGGAAACATTAAGATGCAGGCAAGCAATTTAATGTGTATGTTAGACAACCATGTTTATATATATTCTTTTTGCGTACAGATCATATTTGTATGATCAGCACTTTACTGATCAGAAACACTTTTCGAATTTGATCCTCAAGCTAATACTGTGAAACATGCATAACAAATGCCATGAATTACATTTCACAGATAAGGAAGCTTTGACTGAGCAATTCAGCCAACTGTCCACTATTCTAGACATCACATCTGATGATGCAACTCTATCCTAAGCTTTTTAAATTTGTAAAGTAGTTTTCCTTTTCCTGTATTGTTTGAATATCCTTCAAGGGGAGAACATTTAGGAAAGGTAGAATGCTTGTGGAAGATCTGACTTTCTGGGGATTTAGCAGTGGTAATTGCATTTAATTTGGCAGGGTTGCTGACCCAGTGTTTGATACAAAATTTTGGTATGATATGTTCCTCTAACATACTAGCTTTCAGGATGATTTTGACATAAGTATTAAATCTGTTTATATATTGATCAAGTAGCAGAAAGCATATATGCTGGAGTGAAAGAGATTTACAATAAAATGTGGTAAGTATATGGGAAATAGTAATTCCACAGAAGATTAAAAGAATGGGAATCTTAAGCATGGAAAAGAATAGAAGGGAAGATTTAGTAACAGTCCTCCTATACAGTCTGGATTATTTTCAAGAAGAATATAATCTTTTTTCCTATTATGTCAAGTATAAAATGGGAAAAGGTAAGAGCGACTTAAAAGAATAATGAACTTTCTGAATGAAACAGACTTGTCATGGGAGCTTTTCTTCACAAAAGATCTTGAGCAATAAATTGAAAATTATTTCAAAAATTTTCTCCATATCTTCTAGGGAATTCCATTATGCAACTCCTTGAGGTAATGGATCTGATTAAATCTAGTCATGCATAGACAGAATTCAAGACAAATTACTGACTGGGAATATGAGCATGATAGAAATAATCAAGATGCTCTCTGATGAAATGACTCAAAATTGAGCCAACTCCACATGGTTGGCATGATCAAGCCTTGATAAGTTGATCACCAAGGAATCAGTCAAAGTGGCAGATAGTATTTGTAAGAGGTGAAGTAAAGCAATCGGTTACATTCTGATCACTCTAGTCAAGACGCAGGAGCTGAATATTGATTGTAGCAGTAAGAAAATAAATGAGGATCAGAATAAAAATAGAATTGGTATGAGAGGGTAGCATGCAAACTTTTCCACATTTATTTTTTTATTAAATACTGTATTATATAGATAATTTTTTCACATCTTTGTAATTTTCTGGGTTCCCCCCTTCCTGATCATTCCCTCCCTTACCACCCCAAAGTTGTGAGTTTCAGTTTGTTTTTTACCTTGTTTTGACTTTTCCTCCTGGGCTTTTGTTTGTTTTTCCTCTGTTCCATATATTAGTGAAACCATTCGATTTCTGTCTTTTTCTTTCTGACTTGTTTCTGCTAATATGATTTCTTCTAGGTCCATCCATGTTATCATAAATTCATCAAATTTGTCATTTTTAATTGATGAGTAATATTCCATTGTTGTATATGTATCACATCTTTTTCATCCAGTCATATGTTTGGGGACATTTGGGCTGTTTACATGTCCTTGCAATTATAAATAGTTCTGCCAAAAACATCCAGGCAATGGTGAGGTCTCCTTTGGGTAGATTCCCAGAAGAGCAATTTCTGGGTCAAATGGTAGTTCCATTTTCATCAGTTTGAGGGCCTTTCCTTAGTGGCTGGGCCATTTTACATGCCCACCAGCAGTGAAAGAGAGTTCCTTTCCCTCCACATCCTGCCAGCACTTGTTGTTACCTGGTTTTGTTTTTCATGTGGGCCATTCTTACTGGTGTGAGGTGGTATCTCTTTGTGGTTTTGATTTGCATTTCTCTGATTGCTAGTGTTGAGCAGATTTTCATGTGCCTGTTGGCCATTTGTATTTCCTCTTTGGAGATGTGTTTTGTTAGTTCCTCTCCCCATTTTTTGACTGAGCTTCTTGGTTTGTTTTTGTTGAGTTGTGTGAGTTCCTTACGGATCTTTGTTATCAATCCCTTATCACTTTTGTGGAGGGCAAACATTTTCTCCCACTCAGCTGGGTTTCTTTTTGGTTTTTGTTCTGTTGTCTGTTTCGCTGTACAGAAATTTTTAGTTTGATGTAGTCCCAGCTGTTTATGTTTTCCTTCATTTTATTGCCAGCTATAGATGTATCAAGAAATGGATTTCTGAGTTGTAACTCACAAGGGTTTTTAAATACCCAAACTTATGGAAATGTTATAAAACCAGTAAATGAGCATTCGTATTCCCATCACTTAGATCCAGGCATTGTTATCAGTTTGTTGGATCAAATTTATATGTGAGTGTTCTGTGGTTCTGTGTTGCACATACATTATCTATTTTACCGATCTACTGCAAAATTATGAATTTATTTATGATACTTAAGCTCTAAGTTTTTCAGCAGAGATTCTGAAGGAAAGGATATTTTTCTCCATGACCAAGTCTCATGATATTACCTAAAATTGAACATTGATTCCCATGTGCCAATTCTATGATCTCTCTGATTACTCTCTAAATACCTTTATTATTTTACCTCTTCTATTATGAATTCATTTTACATACAGAAGAGTGGCAAAATTGTACAGAGTTCAATTATCCTTCACTCAGTTTCTCCTGTGTTAAAACCTTGTACAATAATGGTACATTTGTGACAACCAGAAAATTAATATCAGTGTGATACTCAACTGGGTACATTAGAATTTAATCAGTAATGAGAAACTTAAGAGAATTATCACAGCAGTATTGTGATATAGGCGTCATCATCTCTTCACAGATAAGGGAACTGAAAAAGCAAAGCTGAACTATCTGTCCCAAGGTCATAGAGACAGTAAAGGATGAGTTTTATATAATGGTCTGGCTATAAAGTTCACACGCTATTCACTACACAGTGCTGTTTTCCTACTCAAGTCTATTACATAAAGGGGTCAAATCTTTGAAAAGAGATAAGATTATAACAAATAGTTTATCATATCTCACTAATGATAAATCAGAACTAGAAGTAGCAGATGCTTAAAAATATCATTGCAAAATTCATTAAAGCTTAAGCATTTAAAGAATTTATGAAATGCCCTTTTTATAAAAATATGTTAGACTGAGTGTATTATTTTCTTTCTGGCCAAGCAAAATTCATTTTGATCTGTATGATTATATAAGTGATAGGAATGAACTCTACTTTTTCAAATCTCATTTTTTGTAAAATTTTATATTTTAATCAGACACTGTAGAAATAATACCTACTTAGTCTAAACAGTCAACCTTACCCTGAAACCTTTCTATGTCAATGTTATTGTGCAAATTTAATTAGCTGATTTTGGTTACAGCTGCCTTGCTGTGTTTAGAATGACCAAGCTTATGGATTTCAGGTTGAAGGTAGTAAGAAGTATCTGAAGATCTCACTTTCAAAGACTGTAGTTAAAGATGTTCAATAAGATCCACCCCCAAAAATCTATATAGCCTCAATACAGAGGCTGGTTTACTTTTTGTTTCAAAAAGGTAATTCTTCAATGATTTTTCTACCTCTGAATACACTCATCTACTGTCACAGCAAGTAAGCTTCCCGCCAGGCCTCATAAAAGTTATTTTCACTGTTATAGTCTTACTTCAAAGGGCAAAAATGTCACTTCACAATAACCTTCTTGTCATGAAACACTTCCAGGGAGGACATTCTAAAGGGATAATCCATAATCAAAGGGAACCCAGAGGGAATGCCTGTCCACTTCATGAAGCTGGAAGAAAACAAAATAAAGTGCTGTGTGTTTTTCTGTGGAGCGAGTCTATGCCATTCTTTCTGGAGGGAAGAAACGGTGAAGAGTTGACTGCAGTGTCAGCAGTGACTTTTGAAACGTTTCATTTCACAATCTAGTACATGTTTGTCAGATAGTAAATCTTCTTTGATATGGAGAAGTAGGAATGTGACCCGATCTATCCCTTTAAATTGTAGCTTAAATTATGCGTGTGACATTCCGGAGCATTTTTAGATCCGAAGAGATTGGCGATGATGTGTACTATTACCAGCTTCTATAATCATAATAATTTATGTGGTATGAAAAGAATGTGTGGTTTTCCTATCTTCAGCAAAGAAAATGCCAAAGCCTTAAAAGCAGCTATCAGGCCCATGGTGACTCTGACCTCTGAATCCCTTTCGTCCCCACGAATGGGGCAGGTGACAGTGTTGTCCAGTCCTTGTGGATTACAAGGTCAGGTCATTGTATGCTCAAAGTTCCTCCAATTCACTTAACAATCTGAACTCCCACTGGAGTCCTCTGTGTGTCTGACTTTCCAGGATGAATCTCCATGTGACTTCTGGGATGAAAAGGCCCGGCAGCTGTCCAGACTCAGACAAGGCTCTGACATGAGAGCCCAGCAGACCACACATCCGAGGCCTGGAATTGACCCCATTTCAACTAAACTGAAATTAGAGTCTGTCCCCCAAAACCCCTGCACCTCGGGAATATGGAACATGTGGTTAGAACAGAGCATCTTGATCTGGAACGGGAGGTAGTGTCTGAACCTGTTTTATTTGAGCTTCCTGAGGATGAAAATGCGTTCACCAAATATGTATTATGAGTCTGTTGGCCGGAGGTGCTGGTCTAGAGAACAAGATAGAACTGGGAACAGAATAACAAAGCTTGAGGTCCTTGTGGAACTCAAATTTGAAGAGAATCTCCCCAGATCTCCTCATACATCAGCCTTGATTTCAGCTAGAGGCCTGAAAGGTGCCATGCTCCTCATTCTCCCCAAGAACCCTGCTCATCAAAGTCAAAGTCGGCTCATTCAAAGACCCTGTGTTGGCGGTGCCATCTTAACTTGAACAGAGCCATGTAGTGAAAGGATCATGTATGGGGTGGCTTGTCACAAACAGATTTTTTTCAACACGAAGATTTGATTTTATTTTAGACGTATTTTTTATTTTATTAAACATCCTCAGTTATTTTTCATATAGGGTGTTAAAAGTATTCATGCCAAACAGTGTCTCACACTGAGATCACAATCTTTTAACACTGAACACCTCTGAATGTATCAGCAAGAAGATATTCCTTCATCCTTAACAGAGGCTAAAGACTCAGTAAGTATACTTTAGAAGGCTCCAACCCTCAGGCTGTTTATCAGAAGATGATAATAATACCTCTCTTGAGGGCCTGTGCAGCAAAAGACCTCTCCTAAACTCCTCAGCCTCACACTTAAGGTGCTCTGAAATCTCTTGAGAGCTGCATTCCTACACTAACCTATAATCTAATCACTCTGAATACATTCCCCCTGTCAGTAGAATGCAGTAAACATGCAGACATGTTAGTAAAACGTGTCATGATCAGCATGTTTAACCATCGAATTAGATGGATCCACCAAAATTTACTACTTTTGAAAATTGTTTTTTTTTATTCTTTTATAGCATAAATAAGAGAGCAATAAACAGTAACAGAATTGAATCTATGCATATACCCTGATTAAAGCAAACACTCTAGTTCCCATAAGGTAGAGTGTTTGTTTTAATTAAGGTATATGCAAGAACTGAAACATAGAGCAAGAGAGGGGAAGGAGGCTAAAATCAGGGAATGGGGAGGGTACAAGGGATAAAGATGTTTCACGGGTGACAAGGTGATGGAAGAACCTCAGGGTAGACAATGATATAATATATATATATATAATTTATATTTCAAACTAAAATCAAAACAAACACCCTTCTGAAAGTCCTGTGAGTCTTCTTTCTCTTCAGTTACTCCTGCTTGTTTTGCTAAGCAAAATCACTTAATGAGACACAATCTTCCAAACTGGTCCTGATCTCCTTTGATTAAATCATTGCATCATATGGAGTTAAATATCATTTCTCCAATTTCTCCACTGGTAACTCGCAAATATACACACTCAACTCAGTCGTTCCACTGTCCTCCAGAATTGTGCAACCTACTGCCTCTGGATACAGCTCTTCACTTGGAAGTCACATAAGCAACTAAAAATTAATGTGTCCAAAGCCAAACTTTTTTCCCCAACAAAGCAATATTACTATTTACAGGTTTCTCTCTCTAAGTAAACAGCGACTTCATTCTTCTAGGTGATTCAGCCCAAACTTGGATGACTTCTTGCTCCTCTTTATCACAATCTTGCTCATGCTTACAGCTTCATCTTTAAAGTCTGTCCTAAATCCACCTGCACTCCTTTCACGCTACTACAAGGTGCCACTATCTTCGTCCAGGATCATTCCCATAACTTCCTAACAAATCTCCCTGATTTAACCTTGTCATCTCCCCAAAGATTCTGTTCCTAATACAGCAACAAAAATGATTCTATAAGAGTTCATGTTCCCCTGCTGAAAACAATCTAATGATCCAGTCTCATTCAGAATAAAATGAAATGATTACATCCGTCTGGAGACTCCTCACCATGTACCTCCTCTTATATTGCTGGATCTTTGACCTCAAATATCTATTACAATCACTGCTGAGATTCTCTGCTCCAGCTACACCAAGTGCATGAGATTTTCCTAATCAGTGACATGCGCTTCCTCCTCAGGGCCTTTGCATGGACTTCTTCGATTTGCAAGACAGACATCTTCATAGTTAGCTGCCTCACCTTCTTCAGATATTTGCGCCCCAGAAAAGTCTCCTCCAAGCCTTCTATTTTCTAATGACACCTATATTGTACTGCTCTGCTTTTGAAACTAGAAGTATGAGCTATGCACTTTACTAATTATCGTTTGCCATGTCAGTTTCTCTATTAGATTATAATTTCAAGATGGCAGGGATTTCTCTTTACTTTGATTACTGCTTCACCCTTAGCACCAGTATTAGATGATCATGCTCTACCAACATTATGTTTATCTTTTTTATAGCCCCTATCATATTTATAGCTTTCATTCATTTGCCTGGTTCTCTGACCAAAATGAGTATTCCTTTCCAGCAATAAAATACATTTGTTGATTAAATGAGTTGATGAATAGATACTTAAATGTCTTCATATTATAAAATACTAGAAGTGAAATGCTATCAAATCATATAGAATTGATACTTAAATGTCTCCATATTATAAAATACTGAAATGGTATCAAAATATATACAAATTTTAGGCTTTCTTCAGTCTCATTTGTGTAGTCTGCTTTTGTTATACCAGCCTACGTATAACTTTACAAGGATATATAACTGTATTTATATACTATTAATACACAGTAAGATTTTTTATTGAGATTGTGTAGTTGCTGGTTTTCAGTACACTTACACCCATGCAACTATTTTCACAAGAACTTCAAAAGTTTACTGTAGCTCAAAAGAGCCAAAGCCTCCTCCATTTCTTCTCAAGAGTGCCTATCTGCCTATTTGCTACAAAGAACTTTTGATATAAAAGGTGTCACACAATGTGTGGCCTTTTGTGACTGGCCTCTTCTCCTATTGAGTTTGAAGTCTCATCCTTGTGTTTGCATCTGCAATTTATTTGATTTCATTGTCATTTTATCAAGTCACTGAGCAGTTAAACTAGCATTCAGCTTCTAAGTTAAAGACAGACCATTTCATCCTCTCTTTGATATGCATGTGCTTTTAGTATAGAGATGCTCTAGCTTATTTACCCATCAGTCCCTTGATGTCCATATAAGTTGCTTCTACTTGTTGGCTACTTGAATACTGCTTTGAAATTGTATGTAGAAGATTTTGAATGCACTAATGTCTTCACTTCTCTTAGCTGTAGACCTAGGGTCATATGGTTACTCTTCGACTAACCTTTTGAAGAACCGCCATGCTATTTTCCAAAGTGACTACACACGTCATGTAACCACCAGAAATGTGTGAAGTGTCAGTCTAATTGCTGCTTATACAAAATAGCCAAAATTTCCTAATGAAAGAACTCTGTTGACACAAATCCACCCAAATAGGTTCAAAAGTGAGAGCTTGTTCCCCAGGACACCCATGACTGCGAGGTAATATCATTTATCTTAGGTTGACAGTTTTATAACAAAATATATTACTCTATTGTTATTTTAAATTGAGTTAATTTAATTACTAGTGAACTACACGTGGTTTCATGTTTTATGTCATTTATCTAAAAGCTTTGAGAAGTCATCACAATGTCATTTGTCATTTTTCCTCATATGATATCCCTCTTGATGAACGGTAAATAACTTCTGTGTAATGAAGAAATGAATTCTTTGTCAATCCTATATGTTTTAAAAATTTTTTTTCTTCATGGTGGAAAAATACCTTTTTACTTTTTAAATGATTTGAAGTTTATACTATTGTGATGTTCTAAGTGTATTCAAGTAGCATACTTAGAATGTCATCCTAACTTACATATTCCTCTAATCTTTCTTTTTTAATTTAAAATTTCATTTTCTATGGAATCAATGTTGATGTACAGCCTGAGGTAGGAATCTAAATTATCCTATCACATAACATTTTCAAAAGTTGTAAGAAGTGAGACAAAAGTAATTTTCAGTTTAACTCTTAATGAATATGGAAATTTAATGAGACAAGCCATGTTATGCTCAACACAATAATTTCAGTTCAACCAAAAATACACATAATACTTTGCAAAGACTGATCATATCTTCACCAAAGCAGACCTGAAATGCCAAATATTGGTAATAGTAGCATCTGGCCTGTTTGAATGGAACCATATTACTTAAGTGAACAGTTTTATCAAAACCATGTGTATATATTAAAATACCAGAGAAGCAATAACCCAAAAAGTGCTCTTTACATGAAAAAGATAATTAAACCTCAGACTTCCAAAAAAAAAAAGGAAAATTAAAATTTCTATTTGCAAAGGTGATAGTTCTGAGTATTTGCCATGAAATAGCAATTTCTATAGAACAGTGGTTTAATTGTACCATTAGTTCCGAAGTCAAGTCCGCAACTGTGTATCAAAAACCTCAGATATATTTGTATATATTTAGTCTAATAATTCTATTTAAATCGCATCACTTAGTGGCCAAAAGACAAAACAATGATTGAGTGCGCACTGACCACAGTACTTGCACTTTCCTAAGGTCCAGGTTATCATGACCCTACCTTGATGAGGTCACAGGCTACCTAAGGAAGGGGTACTACAAGCAGGTGATAAACGATCACACAAACAATGCTTTAATGATAGTGCTCATGTGGTATAAAAGGACATGATGGAGTGTCAGCATAGTCTACTGCAGAATGTCAGACTTGCAGTTCAAGGCCAGGGAAGGCTTAGTTGAGAAAATGATATTGAATTCAGGACCTGGAAGTTGAGTAGGAGATAGACAAACTGAATGCCGGTGATGGGTGGTGGCAGCACAGGCCCAGAGGACTGAGGCAAGTGATGAGCCAGAAAGAACACGTGATGAGGAGTCCCCTTGCGTGGCTAATCAGGCCAGTGCATGGATAAACATTGCATCTGGAGGAAATGACTGAGAGAACTTTCTCTTGTGACAATGAAAGAATCTCAGCATGAAGTAGATGATGATGTTTGGACGATAGCCATCAATAATCTGGGAGTGCTGAAACACAGGCCATCTGGAGCATTTAAACTATCAAGGAACCCTGTAGAAATGCCTTGTCAGAGTTGAGACAATTTTAACCATGCTCCCTAATGATTCATGTAAGTGCCAGATTATCAGCTGTTCAATTGATGTATGCCCTCCACCCCCCTTCTTCTTGTTATGCTCCTCAGATGCTGTTGCCTCTTCTCCTGTCACTCTTTCATGAGCCAAAAGCACTCTTGGCTTCTAGAAGAAACTGTTATAATACACATTTGGTTCCCAAATGCTGCCCTTTACCCTAACCTTCTCCAAGCTTATCACTTTGGAATTCTAATTGAAGGTTTCTTCTGTCCTCCTGAGAGAGGTGCTGTGGTGAAATTGGGGGACCATGGGGGACCCTGGACCTCAGCATGGTGCTGCTGCATTGAAATGGCAGCCATTGTGCTCTGGTGGGAAGAGACTTAAAGTAGAGAAATTAAGCTTTCTTAGGAAAGGAGAAGTGTGTGAGGTGATTTAAGGAGGAGAAGAGAGAGAGAGAGAAGAAGGTATGGAGAGGAGGAGAGCAGAGAAGCAGCAAGGAGACTGGAGGTCTTAGAGCTGCTGCTGTCATGTACGGCAGCAGGGCAGGGAAGGAAGCCATGTTGTGGTCTTCCACTCTCAGCCCAGGCTGGTGAGGAGTCTGGGGAAGGATGTTAGAGAAACTTGTGACTTGTGTGAGTTGACTTGGAAACATGGTACTTGAAAACTTGTTTTAAACAAATGGACAAGAAAAATTTAAAACTGTCAACAGAGATGAAGCATACAGCAAGAGGGGGAGAAGAGAAAAACTGGGAGAGGGATGGGTATGAGCGATTAAGATGGTTCACAGGTGTTAAGGTGGTCGGAGAAACTCAGTATAGACAATGTTGTAATATATATATATGGATATATATATATATCCATATATATATATATATATGGATATATATGGCTATACAATCAATTAAAAGAATAAAATTATTTAAAAAAGAAAACTTATTTTAACTTTGAAACTGCAAAGTTTGGGAATTTGTCTGGAGGTCTGAAGAGAACATACTGTGTTGTTCTTTTCATCATGAGAAGTCTGAAGTGGTTGTTCCTGTTGCATCGAGTGAGTCTTACTGGTTTCAGGCCACTCTAGAGTTGAAGCTGAAAAAATTCTGGAGCTGTGGCTCTTGGGGGAGAATTGAAACCATCATGGTTTCTTCATTGGATTTTGATCTCTTGCTTTGGAAGAAGGAGTGATGATGCCATCTTGGCTTCTTCATTTGGCTTGAAGGTGGGGCAGCTGCCATCTTGTGAATACACGTGGCTTAGAAACCATGTGCAGTTTGTTGGGACTAGAGACTGGACTATTTGGGTAAGATTACCAAAGGGGTTCCTTGTACCTTTAGTGACTTTGGTTTATTTTGTCTTTCGATGAGTACGTCTGTTTTTACCTCTTCTTAAGTTTAATGTGGCCTTGCTACAGGTCTCATGGGCTAGGACCAACCTAACAAGTACCTGAATTTAAAGAGCCAGCTGCTCCCATCTGTAAATTAATTAAGTTACCCTGTTTTACTTGTTTCCCTACCCGATTTCACTCCTTCCAACTTCATTGACATTTAATAGCACAAAGGCTAGGTGTAGCATACTGGCTCTGAAATCATCACACTCCATCACTTCTCAGTAGTTGGGAAAGACTTTACTCCTAGGACCTTAAAACCAGGTTTGTGTCTCAGACACCCTGTTCAATTGTAAGTCAGCAGAGATCACAGTGAATATATTGTTAGAAGAGACAGCATTTATGGATCCAGGTGTGTATGAGAGTTAAAGAATACGAGCTACCACACCAGCACAGTAGAAGCAGAGCATAGATGTATTGAAGCAAAAGAAAGAAACTTCTGACAGCAGGAAGGGGTTCAAGGGAGGAAACCTGTTCTAACTCATCTTGCCCATAACTCTATCCTAGGAGACTTTCTGTTGCCCACTGTGTCAGGCAGCTGACTAGATGTCAGGTGATTGGACAGTTTTGTTGGTTTTTTTTTGTTCCCTAACTGACCTATAACTGGATCTCACCCTGGATGGTGGCAGGTTCTGCAAAGCACCTCTGTCTTCCTGGATGCAGCCTTCTCTAAGATCATTGTTGCATCTCTGCTTCTCTCCCATCCCCAGTCTCTTAGTCTGGATATGGGCTGAGAACTATCATTTAAATAAACGCTCAGTATCATTTTGCCCGATGCCTTCAGGGGATGCAGTACCTACTCCCCCCATCTCCCATGCTCTTTGACCTTAGCCTGCTCTGTGCGTTGTCATGGAATAACCCTCCCTCCTCTCTCTGCCAAATAGGATTGTTGACATCCTTTATCATGTCTGTTATCTATAGAATGTGCAGAAACCACATCTTACTTACCAGTGCATTCCCCAGTGCCCAAATGTTTGGAATATACCAGAAACCCAGTATTTGGGGTTGTAAATGGTATTAGTATGAAAGGGCTGGTACTTTAAAATGTACAAAAAAAAACAGCATGGACGAGACCGTCTTTGCAGCTGTGCACTAATCTGGTTCCAGATCTTCCAGCCCATATGTCCAATACACAGGGGGGCTTCCCAGATGACAATCATAGGCCAGAGGCAAAGCAGTAGTTCCTTCCAAGTGATTCTTGTGCATGAAAAATACTCAGGTCACAGTGTGACTCTCCATGCCCTCCATATGCACACGGTATCTTTGGCATCTAATGTCTCTGGTATCTAGTTACAGCTGATTGACAGGCAGGCTTTTTTTTTTTAAGTTTTAATTTCCCGAGAATAGGGAAAATCTGAATATATTTTGAGGGTTTTAAGTAGGCAGATGACTCAGTGTGAAAAAGCTTGTTTGAGGAGTTGCAAACACTTGAGTGGTGACACATGTCACCATCCCTGGAGGCCCACACATGGTGAGGGATTTGATATGGTACACAAAATGGAGCTATAGTCACAATAATCTGTAGAAATGGGGATAGGAGTGGCAAGGAAGAAAAGTACTTAGGGCGCTTGAGCCATGTTGACTGAACGCCTGTTTTGGGCACAGTTCGCAGTTCTTGATACCCAACTTCTTGTTGACACAGGTAAATGTCGGATATTATAATTGGAGATTTCCGCATCCTCACGGTGTTGCTTTGTAGAAATATTATCCAAGAAACATAAAAAGAAAGTAATTGTGCAAATGTCTGAGAATTAATTGCTCACCAGCTTAGATAAAACCTGTGATATGGTCCCTCACTCCATGTGGCAGTGTGACTGTACTGTTTGCATGCACACGTATATGTGTGTGTGTGTGTGTGTGTGTGTAAGTTTCTCCTTTCTACCCAAAACTCTATAGGTTACAATCTAAAATACTATAGCATAGCATAGCATAATGCAGTGGTTAGAAAACCAACTCATCAGAATAAATGTGAAGATCTAAGGGGTGCTATTAAGCAACTCATGAATCAAATGTAGCAAAGTGGGAAGGCATCATAAGGGGTTATACTAGGTAAGTTTTTTGAGACAGACAAAGGGTTTGACATGGTTATTAACAACAGAAAGGAAAGATTATTTCAGGCCAAGCCACCTTCCCTCAGAGTTAGGGAGGTTTTGTGATGTTGATGGCCTCCTGGAAGTTCTAGATTGAGTGGGAGACTTGAAACTGCAATTAGGATGAGGATTAAACCTGGGTTGGGCTTGGCAGGTCTACACTCTGGGCCTGGTTTTCCTCCTTTAGTATTATATAACCTCAAATCACACCATTGTATGATATTGTTTTATATCAATTAAAACTTTGTATGAATTATATCTGTCATGACATTTTTATTGCATTATATAGTTTGAAATATAATATCATAACAATATTAAACACTATGCATATGGTATATTACTATGTAGATATTATAATCACATATCCATTTAATACTCTTACAGAGGGCAGAGGTATCCTATTCTCCACCCTCACTGTGCAATGGGCAGAGCACAGCTGAGTGGCCAGGTAAAGATATATAATGCAGAAAACAAACGAGCTCTAGGAGGAAAAACAATTCGTTGTGTTCCTGTAAGCTAACTTATACCCTTATATTGCTTGGAAGGAAACCTGGAAGGAGACACAAAGCAGAGGTTCTCCCAAGTATTTCTATTTTATTTATTTACTTGCTCACTTTTTTAGGGGTGGGGGAGGGGCAAGAACAAAGAAAGAAGAAAGCACATTGGAGTATGTTGGTGGACTATGGGTGAGTTGCTGACAGTAGATGCACTAAGGTCTTTCTTATTTATTTTATTTTTTTAATTGATTGCACATATTTTACGTCCTTGTCTACCCCAAGGTTATCCCAGCACCTTGTCACCCATGAACCACCATCTTAATCTCATGTGCCCATCCTTCCCCTGATTTCATCCCTTTCCCCTCTCTTGCTCTATGCTTTCCTTCTGCTAACAGTTTTAAATTTTCCTTATCTTTGTTTGTTTTCCCTGTATCTTGCAGATAGATGAGATCACACAGTGTATCTCCATTTTAGGAAGTCTGGTTCACAGCATGCCAGGATTTGTAATCTGAGGTGACTACACGTAAATGGAGGAAATGGCACCTCCCCTTTTCAAGGGAGTACAACAGTCCCTTAAGAAATGTTAACATATATGAGAAAGTTATCCTGACAATGTTATCGTGGGAGGGGTACAGGCCATTTTTTACTAAAAATCCTTTTTACCAGCTTTTCCTAAACCAGAGAAAAACCTTTACCTTTTAATCTGATATTGTGCCTTTGTGCCTGGTGGGTGGAGACTTGGAAAAGGGAAGTTAAGCCTTTTAGCAAGAGGAGAAGAGTGGGAGGTGATTTAAGGAGGAAAAGAGACAAGCAGAGGGAGAGAGAGAAGAGAAGGGCATGGAGAATGGGGGAGCAGAGGAGCAGCAGGGACGCTGGAGGCCTCAGAACTGCTGCTGCCATATGGGGCAGCAGGGCAGGAAAGGAAGCTATACCAGCCTGGGTTGGTAAGGAGCCCAGGGAAGCATACTGGAGAAACTTGTGACCTGTATGAGCTGACTTGGAAAATTGGTACTTGAGAACTTGGGTTAACTTTGAAATTGTGAAGCTTGGAAATTGTCTGGAGACCTGAAGAGAACTTACTGTGTGGCTCTTATCATTGTGAGAAGTTTGAGGTGGTTGCTGCTGTTGTATCAAGTGAGTCTTGCTGGTTCTGGGCCACTTTAGAGTTGAAGCCGAAAGAATGCAGGAGCTGTGCCTTTTGGAGGAGAATTGACAATTCCATCATGGTTTCTTTATTGAATTTGAATCTCTCACATTTGAAGAAGGATCAATGATGCCATCTTGCCCTTTTCACCTGGCTCAAAGATGGGACAGCTACCATTTTGTGGACACAAATGACTGAAGGAGCCATGTGCAGTTTTTGGACTACAGACCGAACTGGTTGATAAGATAAGCAAAGGGGTTCCTTGTACCCTCTGTGACTTTTGTTTGTCTTTTAGATGAGTAAATCTGTTTTTGCCTCTTCTTAAGTTTAGTGTGCTCTCGCAATTGTTCTCATGGGCTGGGATGAACCTAAGAATTAGCTGCATTTAATGGGCCAGTTACTCTTGTTTCCAAGTGTAAGTAAGTACTCACTTTTGCCTGTTTTCTTACCTGATTTCAATACAAAAGGGACAAAAAGCCTATATGAACCCCTAAGCTTCCACAGGTATTACCTCTGTCATTTAGATGTCTGCTACTTCCCTGCCCCAGGGCTCTTTTCATCTCAAACTGAAGAAAGAATAAAAAACTTTTATTCTTTAAACCTGTCTCTTGCCTGCCCCCTTCAGAGTTCTCCTGCTTGCAGCCTTGCTAACTAACTCCAAAACCAGACCAGACTCTTAAATGATCAAACTATATACAACTAAGTAAGCAAGTAGGAAAGTGATTACCTAAACCTGTACTATATGTGCTACAAAATTAACATGAAAAACCCAGGTACCCCACCACATGTCCAAAACTGTTCTTTTAGTCCCTGGTCATGTTACTACAGGCTCAATCACTCTGAATTCAACAGCACATTTTCCAAACACAGGGCATTCTTCTTTTTCCATTTTAGGCATCTGTTCTGGCTTCTTGCAAACGCAAGATCCAAGACTTGGTGTTCTTTTCTTTCAGTGTCCCTCTCAACTTTAGGCAGTAGAACAACTCCAAGGTAAAACAAGAACCAACAGCAGGTCCATTTTCTCAAGCATTCTTCACAGCCTCTCCAAAAACATCTGAATCCAACTAGATACGACAAGCTCCAACACGAAGTTCAAATTTCCAAACTCTTTAGACTTCTTCAGCACATATCATCAACTTATGCATGTTAAGTTGTGAATCCACCAGCCCCGGCTGAAGGCCACAGGCACCAGGCCACCTCGGCCATCATGGCTGGGCCCCCCATACTCTTCCAAAAATATCTGATCCTTGGTTTCTCTCCTAATTCCCTTTTATATATTTTTCCTTATTTCTCTCTCTTCCAGGAACAGCCTTGTCAATCATCTCACATTACAAAAGCCTTGTTTTTCTTTTCTCCACCCCTTCTATCCTTCTGAAAGAAAACTATGAATTCTAATGAAAGGTGACCCTAAACTTTATTCACCTGAGCCCTGAACCAATCAAGACAGAAAGTCAAATAATATTGCCAGGTCCTTCTTGAAATTGCCAGGTCCTTCTTGAAATTGCCAGGTCCGTAATATTGCCAGGTCCTTCTTGAAATTAACAATTCCAAAGCAAAAGGGAAGTAACTCCTACTTCTTATCTAGTTCTTTCTTCCCAATGATACTCTCAATGCATAACACTTCAGCCTTGTTAATGGTGGATGCCACTCTAACAGTAACAATTTACATAGCATGTCTTTCAAGAGTTTTTCCAAAAGAAAGTTTCAGTCCACTTATTTGGAGTTATAAATTTGCATTGATGAAAACAAACCACGATGCATTAAGTGATTGCCCTGTGGCAAGTATTATTAAATGTTATTATAGTTTACATCCACCTCAGCTCAGACTATTTACAAGAAATAATTAGTTTTTAAAATTATTATTTAACACTTATTATGTGTCAGGTGGTATTATATGTGTTTTAAAATTAGTAAAGTAACAAATCATTGTAACAATTCTCTGAAGTGAATATTGTTACTATCCATGATGTAAAGGGCATTCAAGAGGTGTTTTAAGTAACTTGCTCAGAATCACAGAGCTAGTAAATGGCAGAGGCAGGACTGATATGCATGCAATTTGACTCCTGAGTGCTAACTCTTAACCACTATCAAAAATATCTCATATTGCATTTAGTGATCACCCTTTGTTCAAAACAAAATGAAAAAAAAATCAAATCTCTGCTCTACCACTGTCTGCCTCTGAGACCTGATATGGTATGATTACCAAGGACCCTTGCTTATTTACCTGCATGAAATATCAATTCTTACCACCCAATCTCAATTTTAGTTTGGGGTGACTGATTACCACTGGGGAAAATGATAAAGCTACCTGTCTTCTTATCAGAAGATGGATGTAGTGTTTTGTTTTTAAGATTAAGTACTTATACACTGGTGTTGAGGATACCCAACACTGCAGATTAGTAGATCAATGGCAAGCCTTCACACATATTGGTTCCTCTGTACAGGCTCTTTAAAGATCTACTACCCACTCAGCCTTTAGACTTTAATTCACCATGATTTTTTAGAGAAGCTATTACTAGGTCCCTATCTGAAACGTCCCCTCTTCCACTATCACACATAAATATGTGCACACACACACCAACACAAACACACCACAATCAGCATACGGCATCACTTGCTATCGCAGCACCATGTTCTTTTTCATAGCACTATGTATTATGTGAAATCTGGTTTATATACTTTTTTGTCCACCCACTCCATGATAACCCCGTGGTGATGGAATCTTACCATTTCTACTCTCCTCTCTATCTCAACTGTCTAAGCATATGAGCAGTACTCAATACTCTGTATCTGAACAATGGAATGAGGAGACTGGAAAGAAGCATTTTTTAAAAACAATGCCAACCTCGGGGGAGGCGAAGGGCATAAAAGAGCAGGATGGTTAACGGGTGTTAGGGAAATGGAAAAACCCCAGGATACACAATAATATACATGCATATATATATATATATGTGTGTGTGTGTGTGTGTATGCATACATGTATGTATGTACACATATATATATGCAAAATTAAAAAAACATTAAATTAAATTTAAAAAAATCAGTCATCACAGGGATAGTTGACATTCTCTGTGGACATCTCTTCTATCCTAATCCCCATTTTTACATTCCCAGAAATAATAATCAGTACACTGGATTTGATGTTTATCATCCCTGTGGCATTTGAAACTTTTGAATAACACATATGAGTAAATAATATGTTATTTTGCATGGTTTATCATTTTCTAATTATGGTATTGTAATATGTATACCTATCTGTAACTCATTTTCTTCCCACAACAAAATAATTAATTAATTAATTAAAAATAAAAATAAAATAAAACTGTTGGAAAATTAAAAAGCAATCTGACAATCTTCAAAATAAAAAAAAAAAGGAAACAATGCCAACCTTACATAAAAGCAGTAAACAAGACCAAAGAGAGAGAGTGGGTGTGCTATGCAACACAAACTCCTGTTGAATTAAGAGTGACTAAGCATTCATCCTCATCAGGAGTTCAAACTCAATTCAGGGAATGTGGGGAAACTGTTCAAGTGACTTCCCAGGGACCTGCTGTTTGCTGACTCAGAAAGCCTGGGAATTGACTAATCTCAACAGGACTGGACACTTGTATTGGTAAATTTTCTGCTTTATCCTTCTGCTGAAATCTGTTTGTGTTCAGTGGAGAGCAAGTAGTTGCCATCGTTCTTGTAATAGTCCTTGAAACAGTAGTTATCCATTGCAGAAATCTTTCCAATTTCCCTCTCCAACCTGAATGATTTCAGCTAACTCTTCTTTCTCCCATTTTCCTTTGAGTAATTCTGTAATCAGTGCAGTGGCTTCTCTATTGATTGTCATGCGAAGGTCTTGGAAAGAGGCATCAAGGAGGCAATACTGTCACTATCAGCCTGTGTGGACTCAGGCCCTGTACTTTTTCGTCTTTATCCTTCTCTTTGAGCTTTGCTAGATTTGTAGCTTTTGCATTTCCGTGGCTGCTTTCAAATGAACAGTTCACAGTCAGCATCCATTTTCACTGTTTGTTCGGAATGTTATTTCAGTAGGTTCTTAACAATATGGCCCTCCTGAATTTCTCACTCTGTGGGATCGGTATCTCTGGGATTAACAGACTGTGACTCCCCTCCTGTGTTCTCTTGGGGCTAGGAACCCTGAATGAACATTTGTTTTTCAGATTTACTCTGCTCCTTTGAGACAGTTGGAATTGATTTTTTTTCTTTTCCTTCCAGCAATCATTTACTACCTTTCTTCAAATATAATCAGTCTTCTCTACAAGATAGTGAAAACAAAGTGGAAGTTTGCATGCCATTAACTCCACAGTTGCAAGTCTCTTTTCCTTCACAGTTCATTCTCTGACTTAAGGCAGCCATTGTAAATGATACCAAGGTTTTATGAGAAAGGACCGCCTTGAGCAACAAGGGAGGTAAACTTATGGGACAGAAGAACCACCTCATGGCTGTGTCATAGCTTAGTATATATGCCAAGTGGAAGGGGAGAAAACACTTTTCCCTTTTTTGTTTATAAGGAAATCAGAGACTATTTGAAGCTGGGTTTTAACCTTCTCCTATGAGGACAATCGCTGAAAGTAGAAAATACATAATATTTGCAATATCTGGTAATGGAAGAAAGATTTACAATACACGAAGATGGGTTTCCCTATCAAGAATAAATAAAAGTATCTGCAAGGCTCTTAGTCTGAACATGCAATTATTATTCCATACCAACTAAAACAACTATGATATTGCATGTTAATTAGAAATACATATTGCTCAGATGAGCATATTTATTAGAAATAGTATAATGCCATACAAGAGGGTTTAATTTTATTTTTTTTAATTATCCTTTGGAAAAAAATGTTTTTATTTAACAGAGTTGACTGAGCAAACTATTAGCAGTTACCTCCTATGCGCCGAGCATGAGTTTGGGTACCGGTAGAGCAAAATCAAAACTGTTAAAATCCTGCTCTTTTTCTGGTGGATAAAGGCACACAATGACCATAATAAATACCTCAGCTGTTGCCATATAGTAACTGATGTGCAACTACAAGGGGAACAGAGGAAGAGACTGAAGAGGAGAGGGGTTGGAACAAAGAGATGCAGGCTGCAGTGGTATTTGGTATATTCCAGGCATCCTCATCAAGAGAGAGATATCTGAACAAAAGCATGAAGGGAATGAGAGCGTAGTCCAGCTGTTATGTGGGAAAGGACTAGTCTAGGCAGTGTTCCACTTCAAAACTGCCTCTTCAGTCAAGTGCCTGCCTGGCCTGCTCAGGAAAGCAGAGTGGAACGAAGCAGTGGGAGAATGTTGGGAAATGAGATCAAGGTGGAAACAGGAAGCAGCGAGAAAGGGAGACGGCAAGACTAGTCAGGGTGTGGCTTTCTGGAAAACGCAAAAGCACTGAAGCAGACAGCACACCCTCTCCACGCTCTGCTTTGATCCAGTGGAAGACCTTCCACCAAGACACAAGTCCATGGAGTTGTCTTGCTTTAAATGCTCATTTTTCATCAGGGAATCTCATCACTTCATCAGAAAGGAATCTTCCACGACTGTGATTTACCACACATGATCAACCCAGCTAAAAATCTAACAGCCTGTGCGATTTCTCATTAAGGAACATAAAACTTCTCCTTATCCAGTAAGGAAATAACTTAGCCGCATACAAAACAATCATTACAATCACCATAAAATTAAGTCTCTCGTGAGCCTCACTACCAAGTCCCGCCCATCATCTTACATACACAGAAGTGACTGACTTTATCGGCACATTTCCCGAAAGTCTGTTGTTGGAGCTCTGAGTCACCAAGGACTAATTTTGATAGAATCAATGTGTCAGGACCAAGGACAGGCTGCCCCAGGATGTGCCAAAGAGCCATGCTGATTATTTTGAATTGAATGTAATTGAAAAACAGCAGATCCAAGAATGGTATTTTGCCCAATTATCTATCTCCTTAAAATAAAGAAAGAAATCTTCTATGCATTGATCAGAGAGGTAAGAGACAGCGGTATCACCGCAGATTAGGGCTTCAAGGTCTGTTTTTGATGCATATGTAGATAACCCTGCAAAATTCCCTTTTAAATTGCAAAGCCCTCCGTTCCGTTCCTACCTCTCAAATGTGCTATCGCCTCTCTAAAAACAATATAAATTTACTGTAATGACCAGATCGCAGGTTCCATTAATCTATATACGGGCTTCCATGTCTCTGAAGTTTGTCTTTTCCCTTGCTAAGATCTCTTGTGACAACTTAATTATTTTTCAGCAGTATGGCCTGAAAGGGTTAGAGGGAGATTATTTTCTTCCCCAGAAAATATTAGAACAGGTGCCTGTTACAGAGACAATAGACTCGTAGGGAATTGTAAGAAAATATACACACAATGCCTGAGTGGTGAAAGGTACTTAGTTTGTCCATTTTGAATCCTGGATGCGGTCTGAACATTTGATCATTAAATGGTCACAGTTGATGTCATGATTTTCATAGTATAGGAATTTGTTAAATAAACTCTGATGATCATTTAATTTGTCCTGCCAACTGGTTACATAATTTCCCTTAATATTAGACAACTACTGTTAAATTGAAACTGAAATCACAGGGTTAACTTGTTCTCAGATTGTAGAGTATAAAAGGAAAAAAAAAAGTAACTATGCTTTTCTTTGGGACTTAATTTCACAAACGGCAGAGTTGAAAGCTTAGCAGCAAAGAACTCAGTCTGAGTGTGTGCTGATGGCACTAACCTGGAGCAGAGCCCCCAAGCCACGAATACAGAGGAGGACCAAGCCCAAAGTCAAGTGGTTCACCAAAAGCGATACTGAACTCCAGCCACCAAAATCTATAAGCCTCTTCCTATTTCCCTCTGTGTATGGAGTGTCCAGCAACTAAGCAACTTCACATTTCTTTGCTCTTTATCTGTTTCTCAGCCAATAATATTTAGCTCCTCTCTTCTCAGCCTGACTCCCCAAAATCAATGTAAATCCCTTCCCCTCAAAGAGGGGAGAGATTTTAGCATTATTCCCTCCTGGCTCCTTGCTAATCTACTTGGATTAAACTTTCTTTTCTCTCAAAATCTGGTGTCATGATAGATATATGTACAGAGGCAAGAGTTCATTGTTTGGGAACAAAATGTATGTGGAAACTACTCATCACTGAGTTAAACTAAGGCATCTGTCCTGACTATGTTAATAGAGGTAGAAAGGTGAGATGGAAGGACAAGCATGCACCGCTGCTTCTGTTGAAGCCTGAAGTGTAAAAGCAGTGATCTGACTGGGAAGATCATATGGAGGTCAATGATGTGGCTGAAGGAGAAATTATGAGACTAGTAAGATCAGAGAACTTGATAAAAAAATAAGTGTTTAGAATATACAGGAGATAAGCAGACTGACTAACACACTAACACAGACCGACTATCCTCCTTGGATAAGACATTCAGATGACCCCCTTGTTTTGTCTAAGACCAGACTAGATATGCTTCTACCAAATGCCTCATAAATTACTCCCTAACCATTTTGTGGCCATTGCCCAGTCTAGACAAAAATAGATGCTAATTTTATCTGATCAACCATTAATCTCCTCATCTTCCCCCAGACTCCTGAACTTGTATGTACCTTCAGCCAGCATTGGAGTGCAGGTCAACCACTCCATCCAGGTCAGTCTCAAGAAAAGATTAATCTGATCCAGAGGGAAACATTTCCTACTCAACTGCCTAATAACATTACCCTTTCAAATGAAGTGTCTGCTTACCTATCTCCACAGTTGATTTGCATGTGCCACATTTAAGCAAACTACAACAGAATTCTGGGGACAAAACATGGAAAACATATTTTTGTGGGTGGTTAATACAGGTTATGTTAATGCCTGACTAAGTCAGAGCCTAATTGTATCTGCTATCTTCTTAATGGCTAATGGGTTTTGGAGTATGTGTGTGCATCATGAGCACCTTTCTAATGTATTAAAGTAGAGCTTTCTAAGGAAAGTCAGGATGAGAACAATGAAAAGAAACCATGGATAATACTATATCTTTAAGTTCCCTCATAACCCATATGTTGAAATGCTAACCCCCATGTGTAACTTGTATTATAAAGTGGAACATTTGAGAGGTGATCATGTCAAGTGTGTAGAGTTTAGTAAATGGGATTAGTGCTCTTCAAAAAAAGATTCTACAGTGGGTGCTCCCTCATCCTCTTCCACCATGTGAGAACACAGGGGACGGTGCCCACTATGAACCAACAAGTAGGTCCTCACTAGCCAGCCCACTGAACCTATTAGTTCCTGGTCTTAGACTTCTCATATAGGACTATGAAATAAATGCCTGGTGTGTATAAGCTGTACAAACTCTGTTCTTTTGCTGTAAAAGCCCAACCAGATCAAGACAAACATCTTGACTTACAGATATCAATGACCCTCCCATCACATCTCAGATCTGAAGAAACTGAGATCCCAAAAGAACAAGGTTTAGACTTTTCTCATTTTTCTAGTTATTGAATGCAGGGTGATTTTGCTTAGAATCATTTAAAACAAATTTCATTTTCCTAGCAATTAAGCATTGATATAACACAATGTGAGCCATTTTCTTGCTAATTGTAATTTTTTTTAAGTTTTCATCCACCCATCATGCATTGCAATGAAAAATAGTTGAGTGTTGGTCAAGTGATTCGTTGCAAATTATTTTTCAGAAAAAAACATGACAGTACTATGACTTCAGAAGGAAATGTGGTGTATATATTTCCTGAATGGTATTTGTTTCATTGGCTTCTCTACCAACTTCATTTAAAAGGATAAAGACAATCAGTTGCATTGCAATGGAAGTTTCATGCCATTTTCTGATATTGTGGTTACAGTATCAAACTCTCCAAGTTCAAAAATCTTTTTTCATTTCTTGTGACATTTGTTACATTCTTCAGTTAATCTTCCACTTAGCAATTTTAATGTTCTTCTTCAGACTCCCAACATTAATGCTGCTGAGTTCAATGGTTCACTTCAACTGATGTCAAAGAGATTTCAAATCGACTCTTCCAGATGGGAGTGAAGGTCCACCAAACCTGCTTTCATTTGGGGATTTATTATTTAATTTTGGAAAAGTTATCCCAGAAATTAACACGAGAGAAAAACTAAATCAATACCCACAAATGTCACAGCCTAGAATTAGGGGCCAATTAGGAAGAAATGTGATTTCGAAAGGCCACTTAAACAAGATAATTATTAGTCACCAAATGGGAATGTATCAAAATAAGTTAAAACAGATAAAAATCAGTTCGGCACTAGACCTAGGTTCATCTCAAAGGGATGGATGACAGCTGAGGCTAATCAAAAAGTAATGAATCCATACCAAACTAGTATATGAAGACTGACAAGGAAGAAACAGCCATATCAACAAATTCTGCTGAACCGGATTAGAAGTCTTTACTCTGAGACAAAGCAAATCACTCCACACAAATAAATAATTTGGAATTGAAAGTTTTTCTTCTTACTGTTTCCCTTCTTAACTGGTAAATATTTCTCTGTAGTGCTGGCAGTTGAACAGTACCTCAAACAAAGGCTTTCCTGCCAGACTATGTGAATTTAAAGCACAGGGTCATATTTACCAGCCTGCTGAATTTGGGTAAGTTATAGAGCATCACTGTATTTCATTTTTAGCCTCTATAAAACGTGCATTAAAAATAAGCCACGCTCAAGGATTATTATTTAGATAGACTGAGTGAAGACAAATCACTCGGAACAATGTCTGATGAATAAAACCTTAGTAAAAGTGGACCCTCATTCCTTTACCAGAGGTTGAGATAAGCCGTACTGTCAACAAATATTTAGAATTGTAAGCCGTTTCAGATCATCCTTATCCATAGCGTTTTCCACTGTGCAGAGAAAAGTCTTTAACAGTAATAGAAATAATGTCCAAAAAATGGGAAACGACAGGGTTCTGAAATGCTCACCTTCATAAAAGCAACAGAGAAGCTGACCAAAACGCTCAGAGTCACATTGTTTTTAAACTCTGGAACGTAAGCTAAAATTATTGCTACCAAGAAAATGCTTCACAAGGAAACATTCTCTGGAATTTTGTGAAAGAGTTCCATGGCATTTTAATTTCCACATACCGTCTCCTAGCTCCCGGTGTGGCAGCAATATGGATTAGGGGGTGCACCCCAAATGCAGATTGCTGCTATCACAGAAAGCAATAGGAATGTTCTTCTCGAGAAATTGTCATCGTATGGACAATGTATTGCCCACCATCCATACTATCCTCCCCATTTACTCTTACCACACATCCTCTTCACTACTGATAAGCTCGTTTCAGTTTTTCGTCTCCACAAGCTCCTTTTTACATTCGCTCATTTATCTGCTCAGCTTTTGATTTGCATATTTGTGAAATCATCAGTATCCACCTTTACCTTTTGACCAATTTCACATTACACATCCCTCTCACTGTCTGCATATGTTGCGAATGACACAATTCCATTTTTCCTTATAATTGAATAATAGTGCTTTGTGTACATAAACCACATCTTTATCCTTTTAGGTTGCTTCCTGTATCTCAGTGATTACAAATAATGCTGCAATGAACATTGTGGTACATATAACTCTTTGAATTGATGATTATTTTTGAATAGCAACCTGGAAGTGACTTTATAAATCACACAGTAGTTCCATTTTCAGTGTTTTCAAAATCTGTACTGCTTTCCAAAATGGTGGCACCAATTTACATTTCCACCAATGCAGGGAAGAAATACTTGTTACTATTTGTCTGCTCAGCTTTATCCTGCCTTATTTTTTGAATGAAAGTTCAGCATGATGAACACTTATTAATTGGAAAACCTTTTCTTTCGGGATATTAAACATAACACGCCATTTCCTTCTGCAAGTTTTTCACAGAGTAATCCACAAATAATGTTGTCAGAATTTTTTACATATAATTGATTTTTCCTTGATGCGTTTAGTTTTCTTTCCTTATTCATTTTTAGCAGCTTAATTCTGTGTGTTTAGCTGTGTGTAGTTGGTTATTTTTTAAACTCGTTGTGCCTCTTGAATCTGTATGTCTGTTTCATTAAATAAAGTTCATTAAATTCATTAAGTAAACATTTTACCACTTCTCCTTGGGGATCTTTGATGCAGATATTTTTTTCTTGACATTTTCCCTTAGTGCCGTTAAACTGCTTTTTTCTTTGTAAGTCTCCCCCCCCAGCCCCCTGTTTATGTGTTTGCCAATACAGTGCTTTCAAGCCTGCAGATTCTATCAGCTGCTTTTGTTTGTCTACCATTGGGCCCCTCCCTTCTATCTTTTGTTAAGATAGAGAATCCTTTAGGTCCATCATTTCCATGTGACATTTTCTCATTCTTTCCTATTCTTGTAATTCACATTTTCTCAGTCGTTTTTCTAATTCAATCAGCACATGAGGTCAATGAGTTTTCCAGGTTTTTGCCCTTGACCTCCGTGACCAGCACCTGTGCTGTTGCGCCCTCCCCATTATTGCACCCACCTGGCCCAGTGAGTGTGCGCATGCGTGAGTGTACTGCACAGCTCTGGGCCTAGGAGGAGGCAGTAAAGGGGAGTCATCACCCTGGGGGAGGGGGCAAGAAAACATGTGAAGAGCAGAGGAGCGATCACCGGGAGGCAGGAACACAAGAAAACAGGCAAGAGAGAGCCCACAGAAAGAGCGAGAAAATTCTAGGGGTGTGGAGGCCCCACCTGCGTCCCACCCCTGCTGCCAGGCCTGCCTGCTGGCCACACGATTGGCCCAGCCTCCCTGCCGGGTGAACTTGTACAACTGCTTCGGTTGAGAGCGTCAAAGCCTGGAAAAATCCACGGGCATTCTTGGACTGACATTCTTCTGACATTCTTCGACCACTGGGATGGTAGCCGGGACTTGCTGCACACGCTCAGGTAAGTTGTCTACTGTGGCTGTGCTTAGACATTTTCCTATTTTGTTTAGGCTATGGCCTGCTTTCGTGGCCTCTTCCTCGCTCTCCATTTTGAGTGTGTCTGAGTTGAGCTAAATAGCTGTCTCGTGTTGCTATTGAGATTACAGCTCACAGGACATAATCCGAAATGATTCACCCAGATGTGGACGACTGGAGTGCCAGCGCTGGTACAGGGTGCCAGGGAGCTAGGGCACGAGGGAGCCAGGGGGTGACAGTTAGAAGCGTTCAAGTGTCTGGCAGGTGCAGAGCTAAGGGAGCTAAGGTGGGGGGCATCTATCGGGTCTCCCTCCCTTAAGCGAGTTCCCCTGACTGTTTCCCTCCATGTCTCAGGCTAAACACAAACGTTCTGCTCTGCTCCTGCTCCACCATCGAGAGCAACGCAGCCCTGTCTGCGTTCTGGCTGGGCAGCTGTGGCACAAAGAGCGGGCTGGGGCCAACACAGACTGGACTCCATGGTCTGTTCCCACAGACCTCCACTTAGAAGCCTTCTCTGAGGCCCAGGCTCCTGCTGTTGGCACCTCAGCGAGCTAAAATGATGAGAGGCAGCGGGCACCATGAGTGAATGCTATCCCAGCAACGGCCCTGGGCCCAGGTATCGCAGTTCGAGTCCTCCTCGGGGTAACATAGCGAGACCTAGTTCCAAAAAAAAATAGCTGGGCGTGGTGGCGCGTGCCTGTAATGCCAGCTACCTGGGAAGCAGAGGCTGGGGATTGCTTGAGTCTGTGGCCTGTAGTGAGACCTAGTTCCAAAAAATAGCTGGGTGTGGTGGCATGTCCCTGTAATGCCAGCTACCTGGGAAGCGGAGGCTGGGGATTGCTTGAGTCAGTGGTACCCCGGGCAACATGAGCCTGCAGTCTCCTGGGCAAAAATAGCGAGAACTAGTCTCAAAAAAAAAAAAGTTGGCCCCTTGGCCCTTCATTTGTCATAGCTGCTTCAATCTTCCTCTCGCCAATGGTGTCCCAATGTTCTGATGGCACGAGTGCAGGCTTCATTGACCAAAGAAGTATTCCAGCGACCCCCCCCCCTTTGGCTTGCTCTGCCAGGTCACATTCCTATAGGAATTGTACTGAACTTTTGCCTACCCTCCCTACCCTTGTCACTTTTCTTTGAAAAATCGATGATTGTCCAGTTGCCCATCAAGGACTGTTGCTTTCACTTGTACACTACTTTGTTGCATATGTGGGGGAGCTGTTTATCTCAGCATCTGCATTCTTCCTCCATCCTGCCAGAACTAGCCCTGTGCTTTTGACCTTGATTATCATTCCCTGCAACATTTCCTAAAATTTGACTTTCCTTTTCCCATCTCAGAGTTCCCCAAGAATTGAAGTGGCTCCCAGAGCAGGTTTTAAAAATATATATTTAAAGGCAAATTAGTAGTTGCTACCTGGAACAAAAGATAACACTTGGGGTAAGAAATATGCCAGCCAATGTAGGAAGGAGGAGACTCAGGGGGAAAGTACTTAGAGGAAAAAGACTTTGAAAATCTCCCACTGTTTCTGGAGAGTGGTGAAGTCTAATTGCCTAGGACCTGACACAGCCTCAGAAATAAATCGGGAAAACCCCCAATTCTCACCACTCACTGACCTTCCAGCTCTTTGCAACCAGAAGGTGAAGACTAAGACAGTTCAAAACTGCTTGTTTAAACCACGAAGAAGTAGCCCTCGACCCCCCAAACAAATCCATTCTGCAATCACTGGAGAATTTTTGATCGACTAGTTTGATTTTGGTGTCAGGTATTTAAAGAAATCACTGCAAGTCACGAGCTGACTTCTCAGCAGATTGTGCACAGGCTTCATAAGACCATGAAGAAAAGATTACAGAGCCCACAGAACAAAGCACTCACTAAAAATTACAAAGTGGAGTGACGGTCCAACCCGACACCAAGAATCATTTTAATTGTATAGTAATCAAGACATTGCCATTTGGTGTATGGCTACACAGATTATAATAATAAGAGCTTGGATACCAACCCACTTATCAGAGCCTCTGATTTATGATAGAACTAACCTCGCTGATCAATAAGAAAGTCACTGACTTTTCAGTCAATATTCCTTAGGCAATTGGGGAGAATTTACAAACAATTTCTACAAGTGAATACTCAAAAAGAAATTCTGAGTATATTAAACAGCTAAATATTACATACTTTAATATTTCCAGAATAAAATTAGAAAGATATTCATATAGTATTGAGGGTTTCTTAAGTAGAACACACAAAGGACAAACTGCAAAAGAAGAGATTGTTCAGTTATACATCATCGATGTTAAAACACATGGCATCCGTAATAAGAATCTCTACCAAGCAATATGGGAAAAGGGAGTAGGATACAAAGGAAGAAACAGGTGTTTCACAAAAGAAAAAAAAATCCAAAATAGCCAATAAAGATGTAGAACAAACAAAAAAAAAAGTAAAATCATCACTTATTAATGCAATGTGACTTCAAACCACACCTACCATAAACCAAAGTAATTTAACGTTTGACAATAACTATTAGCCAAGTTGTCCTAGAAAAGAAGTATCCTTTATACTGCGTATATCGGGATAACTGCTTTGGGAACACTGGCATTTTCTTACAAAATTTATTATGCTCATATCATATAGCTCAGACTTTACTCATTACGAAATATCCAAGAACAGGATTTTAACCTGTATGTTGCCAACAGCTGGGAGCATATGTGTATTTTGCTGTGTACTGTGAAATGCACCTGACTTCTTTCCAACAGATACCAGCAGCACCCAAACCCTAGTCAGGATGAACAACATTTGTCTTCAACTACTGTAAAATATTCTTTTGGGGTCAGAATCACTCCCATTTAAAAAGCATTGCATTAAAAATAGTATAGCACGTATAAAATATTTGTAGTAGTGTTAAAAGTAATAATATTATATGTCTATATACATATATATGTAAGTATAATAGTAATATATGTATTATATATAATATAACAAACCAAATGACAGTTAAATATTTTATATTATAATTTGAAGAGTTTTAGGAATATGGCAATTTATAATAGTTATGTCATGCATATATTACTTTTAGTTCACATAACACTAGCATACAGGTCAAGTATTAATTATTATGCTCCAATATTTTATAGGCAAGTACTTTGAGTTTAAGAGTTTATTACTCATACAAAGCCTAGTTAGAAGATCAGAATCCAGGCTGGAACCATTTTCCATATGAAAATAGTTAACAGTTAATCTCCAATACAAATAAACCAGAGTTTCTCTCTGATTTCAAGTTATGATGCATGAAGACATTCTTGATTATTTTCAGACTATGATACACAGGATTTATCAAAAGAGAATCTTTCCATTTTTCAAGGTGTTCAATATTGTTTCATTCTTCAGATGATCATCATCAGATGTCGCTACAGAAGATGCATCAGCAGTTTGAGAGACAGCTTTGCAGCAGCAGGTTCCATGGACATTTTTTTGAGATCAATACAAATTAACTCTAAGAGCCAGATAACATGTTCTGTCACTGTGTGCTTGTCAATGAATGGTCCTCCTGGGAGTTACATCATTTCATTATTCAGAAGCAGTATTAATGACAGAATAGCCTTGTTACCCATTTGAAATGAGAAGTTAGTTTTCTCACTTGACTACATTGGTAGATGTGCTTTCCATGGGCATTCCTGTGACTTCCAAATAGGCCATTAAGGTGATGAAAAATGGTTTGATTTGCATTTCACTAATTAAAAAGTGATGAGAATTTTTCTTATGCACCCATTGGGAATACCATTTGTCTTTCTTTGGAGAAATGTCTCTTTAGCTCTTTTATCCATTTTTTTGTGTGTGTGTGTTACTTGTACTCTTGTTGAGTTGTATGAGTTCTTCATAGATTTTGGAAATTAGGCCCTCATTGGATTATACTATGCCAATCTTTCTTCTTAACTGGTAGGGTATATTTTTTATAGCTGAGTAGTATTCCTCTGTGACTACATACCTCATTTTCTTTATCTACTCATCTGTTGTATGGTAATTGGATTATTCCCATAACTTGGCTATGTAAATAGCACTGCCTTGGACATAAGATGGCATATAGTCCTTTGAATGACTGTGTATTCTTTAGGTAGGTATCTGAGAGAGGTGTGCTTAATCCTAGCTTAGATCCACTTGTATTGCTTTGTGAAAACTCCAAACTTTTCCATAGGTGGACAGTGTGTATATCACTACCAGTATATGAGGGTTTCTTTTTCTCCGCACAATTGCCAACACTTGCTGTTTGCTGGTCTTTTTGTTAAGAGCTATTTCACACATGTAAGGTATCATGTCAGTACATTAATACAGTTCAACAAATTGATGCCTAAAACTCATAAGATCCTTCCTATCTATTGATATAGTAAAAGCACTAGACAAGATCCAACATTAGTTCATGATTTTAAAAAAAACAACAACTCAGTAAAATAGAGATTGAATTAACATACCTGAACATAATAAAGGCCATATTTGACAAACCGACAGCTGTATTCAATGGTGATAAATTGAAAGTTTTTCCTATATTATCAGGTACAAAATAAGCATTCCGCACATCACTACTTTGGTGGTAAGAAACCCCAGGTGGAGCATAATAGTAGTGGAAGTCCTAGATAGGGCAATCAAGAATGAAAAAGAAAGAAAATAATTCATAGTAGTTTTTAGAGGTATAATAATAAGATTCAAGAATCAGATCTATCACTGAAAATGAAAATCTTAAATCTAGTTTAAAGATTGATGTGATCAATCTTTAACCTACTTTTTCACTTTATTTTAATTGTTCCTTTGGTTGACATTTCATTTCAACTGATAGTATCCTTTTATATCTATAATTCTTTTTTACACTGCTTTATGGCATTTCCTTTCCACCAATAGCCTCCCCAAATCTTGTCCATACAACCATTCTGAGTTCCCTACTTTAACTGTGAAAGCCTACATTAGTCAAAGGAAGTGTCGCTGCCTTATCCTCCCTAGAAATAAAATGTGTGTCTTTCATTTGCTGTGAGATGAAAGTGTCTTTTATAATTTCATTTCTGTCTAAATTGAGAGAAAATTCTGGATATCTTACTAGAAAGCAAAATAGCTCTGAGTCATTTGTTCTTGTATATGGACAATACCATATGTAGCTGTCTCACCTTGTACTTTTTTTAACAAATACAACAACCAGAAAGTTGTTTCCTGATATCTCACTTTTTGCTTGTTGTTATTTTCATCACTATCTTAGTTTATATGGACATGGTTTCTAATTTCAGAATTACAATGCACACAGAAATAGCAAGAGATCTAGAAAGATATGGAAAACTACAGGGCTTATTCTTAGAGGACATTTAGAGTTTAGGCACTCATGACTAAACAACAACCAGGTCTCAACTACTTTTTCAAGTTGCAGTGGTACAAAGTCATCATCTCTCCTGATATTGGGAGAGATTGTGGCGATATGTTATTGAGAGTTTGAAAGTAGGAAACAATTTGAGATCTAGGAAAAATGAATTTTTGGAACATCATACTTCTTGATCAAACATGTATATTGTTCAAAAGTCCTGAGTTTTTGCCTTTTCTGTCTTAGAGCAGCTTCATGAGTGACAGCTTCAATCCACACACAGCTTCGTGAGAATAATGAAGCATTCCAAGTTCAAGAAAACCACATTGCTATTTGACCATCTTGAAGTTTTTTAAGGACCCAAAATGACTACTGTGGCTCAAAATGATATCCTGGAAAGGAAACAGGTTGATATTTTGGTTATTTGGTTATGTCTTCTTTTTCTTCCTAAGCTGTTGATGCTAGGTAAACTTTGGTACGGAATGACATTCTTCCTTTACCTACCTGATTCCTGAGTTTTTTTTTTTCCAAAGTGATGGGTTTAAAGTGTATAGAGACAATGTAGCATAAATTACAGCCTTTGTTGATGTCACTGTAGCAATAGAGTTCTCTCATAAAAAAAAGAGTATGTGAAAATGGTCTATAAGTTCGCTTCATGGGTATTTTTACTACGAGCAAGGACCTTTGGGGGCTGAGCACTAGCCTGCTCCATGTTCTCTCATCCAAGATGATTCCTCATTTCTGCTATTCAGCTTTCATCTCCATTCGAGAACACTTTTAAATTGGAGAACCTTTCATTTGAAGTTTGAAAATCTGAAATTTAAGAGTATCATAAGTAATTGCAAGGTTCCACCAGTGTGTTTTCTTCTAATACCCTATCTTCCAATGTTTTAGCTGAAACATGTGGGAGCCCCTGTTCATATCACAATCTCTATCAGAACATTCCTCCCAAGAGTCTTCCTACCTCTGGAGCATGTGCAGAGGACAACAGTCACCTGGCTAGGAATGCTCGGTTTCAGTCCTTCACCTCCAGGGATGTGAACTCTGTGCACTTCCAGTAAGAACCCTCTCTTCCTTGTCCCTGTTCACAGCCTCACATCTACTGTTTACTTTGCAATCATTAAAACAAATGGTGGCATGCCCATTTTCTTGATGTATAGTAACTACCCTGGGAGGTCTAGGATGTCTCAGAATTCTAACCCAGACATTACTCTGGGGCAATGAGGTGACCCCCACCCTTCACTCTTTTTCTCCTCCCCTCTTGTGTTATTCCCCATAAGTTATTAGGTGATATGTTTAGTGTATTTTGCTCATTTATTTGCTTAGCACTCTCTGCTTGATGAGGACAAGGTTTTTTTTGTGTGTACGTTCTCCTTGAAGGACTCAAGTTTAAGTTGCAATAAAATGGAACTGCACCAATAGTGAAATTGGGTAACAAAACCAAACAAAGCAGGGTGTTTGTTTAAACTCAAAAACAGGAGCAGCTGGCCCTTTAAATTCAGTCACTCATCAAGTTTATCCCACCTGAGCGAGCAGTATCAAGATCACACTATTTTAAAAAGGGGAAAAGATAGTTCTTCACTTCTAAAAAGACAATAGACAAAAGTCACAGATAGTACAAAGGGCCCTTTGGTAATTTTACCACATAGTCCAGTCTCTAGTCCAAGAAACTACACATGGGTCCTTCAGTAATGTGCATCCACAAAATGGCAGCTGTCCCACCTTGAAGCCAAATGAAGAAACTAAGATGTCAACCTCCTAAGGCACAGTTAGTCACTTCAATCCAGAAGAAACCAAAATTATGTTGTCAATCCTCCTCCAAAGACACAGCTCCAGCATTCTTTTCGCTTCAACCCTGAAGCAACCCAAATCACCAAGAATCAAGACTCACTCAGAACAGCAGCAACAGCCACTTCAGAGGTCTCACAATGAAAACAGCGATGCTGCAAGTTCTTTTCAGCTCTTCAGACAATTTCCAATCTTCACATTTTCAAAGTTCAGGCAAGTTTTCAAGTCCCATGTTTCCAGTTCAGCTTACACATGTCACAAGTTTCTCTAGCATGCTTCTCTGGGTTCCTCACTGGCCCAGGCTGGGGATGGAAGCCCACTGTGTGGCTTCCTTCCATGCTCCACTGCCACATGTAACAGTGGAAGTTCTGCGTGGCCTTCAGCCTCTTTGATGTTCCTCTGCTCTCTCTCCTCTACAGCCTGCTCTCCTGCTCTCTCTCTCTCTGTTCCTCTCCAGCTGCACTCCTTCTTAAATCCCGTCTCTCTGTTCCTCTCAAGAGAACACTTGGTTTCTCGAAGTCTCTGCCCACCAGGTCATAATGGCTGCTATCCTAATGCAGCATCACCATGCTGAGGCCACAGCCCCCATTTTCACCACAGCACCTCTATCAACTGTGCCTACAACAGCAAAATAAGTGTATCATTTTAAAGTTGGTTGTTTCAGCTTTGAAATGCAGATGCCAGAGAGGCAGGGTCTTTACATTTGGGGGACTTCACTTCAGTCCACCCAGTCCACCAGGGCTTGATTCACCAATGTTTTAAGACAGAATATCATTCCCTTTCTCTTCACAGGGCCTTGGTTCCAGCTTTCCATGGACAATCTTATCTCAGGAGGTAATTTGGATTTCCCTGTCACATGTACCTAGTCTTTAATGGAAAGAACAGTAGTTTGGGTGTCCCACTGTCCTTGTGGTAGGCTGTAATCTCCATAAAAAAGGAAAGTCCCACATCCCCTGCCCCACCTGATGGAGGGTGTGGCTAAGCAGGGAGCACAGACAGGTGAAGCAGAAGGCCTGCTTGCTTCTGGGCTTTGGACTTGTACAGGAACTTATGGGAAGATGGAAGAAGATACTTGAAAGAGAGATGTGGGTGAAAGATCCAAGGGAAGGCTGACCATGGCAGCCTTTAATCTGATTTTGATTTTGCTTTCCTTCCAGATTTACCTGGTCCCTTCTGTCCCCTTGCTTTCGGTCTCTGCCAGGAGGTACCTTAGACATGTGACCAGCTTCTGGGCCTCAGTATCCCTATTTGTGTCAATCCCGTTTGGCTAGGCATTATCCCACAAGGGGATGGGTCACATTTGATGCTTGATTTGGAAACTATAAGCTTTCTTTTCTATCATATACTAATTGTATTAAAGCCCTCTTCCATTGAAGGTCTTAGGCACTAGAATATGTTTTGTCTTGATGTAAAAGATGGTAGAACCCTTTTAGAGCTTTTGGGTTGGGAATCCTGGGTTTTACTCAGTATATCCACTATTTGCATCACAAATACCTGGATTATGTGAAAACATAAGCTTTGAGCTGTGCTTCAAGATGATCACTGCTTGCTACTTCTTTAACAATTCATTTCTTAATTTCTCCAACCCATTATCCCTTCAGTTTTATCTTATTTTCTCTTGACATAAAGAGCTTCATGGAAAAAGAGTTTTATCATGGTATTATGATCTATATTTTTGGTCATCCCACTGTACTTTCAGCTTTTTTCAAAGGTCCAAGTGTTGCCATAGTATACTCTAATATGACCTCTCTCTTTTTCTCACTCTCTCTTCCCTTCCTTTCATAGTCACATGAATTTTGTATTTTCAATTTTTACAGATATTTTAATTTTACAGATGTTTGCAACATTGTATTTGTTTTCGATTATAGATTCAAACTTCTACAAATACATGTTTTTGTACCATACCCAGCAATAGCATCCCAATCAGGTTCCATGGGGCTCCCCACCCTCCCCCATTCCTGCCTTCCTTTCTGGTTATCACAGTTTTGCCATCAAAAGTCAAGGCTTTTTTATTGATTTGCTTTTGCTAGACTCTCTTGGTTTCTCTATTTTACACATAGACATGATGCCATCTGTTATCTGTCTTTCTCTACATCTACATTATGCTAAATCTTTAGATTTAATCAGTATCCATTCAAGAGCTTCATTAATTCATTCAATAAAGATCTCCTGAGTACTAACAATGGTGTAGGTATATTACTAGGGATCATTTTTTAAGACAGTCAAGAAAGAAGGTCTTCCTTATGGATTTTTTGGTTGTTGTTGAATAGGTAGGCAGAGAGTAGAATTACAACTGAGTAAAACATCAACTTTATTTGGAACACAGCATCAATTAACCATCAAATTAAAGTTATAGAAGCTAAGTAAGTAATCCCAGAACAGAGAATCTGCTGGAAGCTCTGATCAAGAAGAGAGATGACGGTGATGGCTAAAGGTGTTGTTACAAAAAGCTGTGTCCCATAATAGTTTGAACTTGAATGGATTAAGAAATCTGAGAATATTATTAATCTGAAAAATGGATTTAAAGATAATGAAACTGATGGCAAGAATCCAGCAAGAGTGGAGGGAGTAAGACCCTTACACTTGCAACAGTTCAAGCAAAGATGCTGTTAACAAATACAATGTTCGCTTTGTTATTCATTTCTAACCCATCACTATGGCCATTTCCCTGTTTTATTTTGTTGTTGTTGTCGCATTAAGGACCCACTTTTATTTATATGTTTTGCTTTAGGTTTTGGTTTCCAACAATATATCTGATAATGTCAAGTGAGAACTTCCTGGGTCTTCACCAGCGGTGCTTGGGTCACTGGGATGCTGCTCGGAAGATATGTCTCCAAGGGGATCCTAGACATGGGCACTTGGGTAAAGGCGCCTCCTCCTACACTACACTGGTGGTGGTCAGGGTGACACGAAGATCCTCTCTCCTAAAGGGTGGATGGCTTGTTGGGAAAACAGCCTGAGCTGAAGACTCTGCCTGACTTCCCACATCCTTCACCAGCATGCCCCCCACCACCACTGCCCACTCAGGGCCAGCCAGCTGTGATTGGCCCCCAGTATCCTGCCTCTAGGCCCATCAGTTCCCCTTGTTTTCCCACACACACCATTAGTTCCCATCACCCCTTCTTTACTCCACAGTCACCTAGTGAAAATACATAGCATTGCCTTTTCTTGAGCATTTGAAAACAAGCTGCCATTTAGGAAAATGGGAGTTGGGAGAATGTGAAGGGAGGAGGATAAAGACATCAGTTCCCTTGAGACCATGGGGAAGTGTAAACACGGATTTAAATGTTTTTGTGTAAGAAACTACGATAAATAAAATAGACTGAACCAAAACAAGAGGAAGAACAAAAATGAAATAGACTGAAACAAAACAAAACACACACAAGAAAAATGTCCCTGTTAAGTTGATAGGTGACATCAGCAGGAATAACCAAGATAGTCAGTCATAGGTGTCATCTTGAGTTTTGATTTGCTGAGAGTCTCCAACTACAGTAACTGGGTCCTCAGTAACACCGGTTCTTTGGTGCCAGAATGCCAGCATCTGGACTGAGATTCTTCCCCTAAGGAGTATTTTGGAGAAATGTTATGAATTTTGATACTTTAGCTTTAAAGCCTTTGTATTTGACCACCAGGTCAAGTCTGCTCAACCTTGCTGATTTCCAGACTTGCTAAGCAAGGTCACTTGCTTGACCTCAGGCAAGGTCTCATATTATGGACCTTGCTTCTCCTTTCGGACAAGGCAAAACTGCTTCAGCCATTTTAGACTATGCCACTATAACACCTGGGTACCTCTTATGGTAGTCTTGGGCTCTGGATAGGAGAACCTAGACCAGTTTTGAGTAATAATGCATGAAAATGGTGTTGAAAAACCATAGGCAATAATAATCAATGTACTGACTCATTGAGGCATTTTCAGGAAGACAACAAGGACATCATCATATTCTGCTGGTCATAGATGAAAGGTTTTTTTTATCAGTTTCTTTCCCATCACCTCGATTAGTTGAGGTTCCCCTATATATTTCAGCAAAATTATTTTGTTAATCATTTTGTGATTATTCTGCTATCGTATGAGGCTCTTAGAATCAGAAAGTATTTTATTTGCTGTTGTGCCCATAGTATCCAGAATTCCTTCTGGCATCTCATAACTATCACCTCATAAAATGCTCTCTACCTGATTCTTTTTCAACTTCCCATAATATATTTTGCATTACATAATCAATTACAGGAGATAACTATCATCAGATAGTGTGCCTCAAAGGGCTGAGGATCTTGTCTTTATTCCTTTCTTCACTGGAACTGAGCTTGTGAATGATATGCATGAACTGAATTATCAATTCTATACCATGATGGTCTCTTTGGCAATTGATTGCTCAAAAAATTGAGAGTGATTTCACCAGTATCATCACTTGAATGAAATGAAATGAAATCATTTCATTCAAATTATGGTAAACATAAACAAAGGACTTGTTTGAAATTGAGTTGCCATGTGACTATGCAAATCCATCCTCCAAAGAATTATGCTCATTTCTGACAGGTCTTTTGAGTCATAGGATGGAGGAATTATGTGGAAGAAGCGAACTATTTTAACTCTCAGAATAAACTAGTGAAACATATTGGTCATTAAATGAAAACTCAGCTAAGTAGCTTCTATTGCAATACACACATGCACACTTGTACACCTATGTCTATCTTTTCCTAGAACAATTGTTGATATTAGAGTTCCTAAGCATGGCCATTAAATTAGATGAGTCAATTCACTTTATATATAATGAATATGTAACTTGAAAGGCAACACAAACTGAAGAAAATGTGTAAAAGTAGGACATTACTTCCCCTACAACAACAACACTTGGTTCCATATTTATATAATTATAAGGCACATGGAAACACACCTATTCATTATTTGATTCTCTGTTCTTTTTATTTCTTTTGCAGCTACCAGCTATTCAACATAGCATGATATTAAGAGACTAAGTGTTACCATTTTATAAACTAACTTTAGAATTTTTGGACAAATCACTTAATCTGATCATCAGTTTTCTCATTTACAATTTGAAGAAATAATCTCTGGTGTTGCATGAGGGATGAATGAAATAGTGCGAATAAGACAAGATGCACAGTAAATAATAAATAATGTAGCATTTCTTGGCATAAAACATCTCTCTACTCCAAAAACAATCAAATCAAAATGTAAATCACTTTCAGTTTTCTCAGTATGAGAAGCAAATCATACTGAGATTTGCTTGCATTTTTGCACATCTATGGGTGACTGCTTGTCGTTGTTTTTAGAACATATTATTAGAAGTAAACTTGCTCTGTCAAAGGGCAGGAACCTTTTCAGGACATTGTGATTTAAATTGTTCTGAGTTTAGCAATTTGCACGACTACCAGCAGGGGGTGAGAGAGAGCGCCCTCCTGTTCCCAATTCTGTGGGCATTTATTCCTTATTAACCGCGCTGCCAATTCCACTGGGGAGAAGGAATCTCATATTTACATTCTCTTGCTAGCAAGACTTATGGACCATTTGTGTTTATTTTCTATCTGCACATTACATGTTTTGCCAGTTTTTCTCTTTATGGCACATTTTATTCCCCCATGCACATTTTCCAGGCATTAAGGATTACTTTAAACTTATATTGCTGCAGAATTTTTCTTCTAAGTTATTTTATTTGTAATTTTGGTGTTTTTCATGGACATAAATATTCATATATTTGGATTAATCTATTCAGATCATTGTATTGATATCATAAATAGTCTTCAGTTTCCACTTAGCAATTTCACTATTTATAAAATGTCTGCCTGTGTCTTGGGACTATACATAGATATATGTATTGATCCACATGTTATTGAGGTAACATTACTTGCATTGTGTTTTTGAGGGATGTGTTCTCCACTTCAGGTGTTGTTAATCCACTACCCCCACCACCCAGGCACCTACCTTCCATCCCCATAGTCTACTGTGCTCCCTTTCTACTTTGGTCTTGCTCTGCTGCCTTCCTGTCTCTGTCTCGCTGGTAGCATCAGTTCTACAGTCAGATTTTTAATTAGTTTGATTTTATTTAGCCCATGTCAGCACTGCTAATTCTTCTGTCTCTGGGCCTTCCGCTTGGGTCTGGTGTATTCTAACAAGGCTTCCCTGTATCCCATCAGTCCCCATGTCTACCCTTTGTTTTCCTCAGTGTTGAATTCCCCCTCTTTCTTCTGTCTCCCTTAGTCGTGATCACCCTGGCAATCAGGAGGTACCCAATCTCTCCCACATCAGGAATCCGTAACTTCTCTGTCTGTATCTTTCAGTTTATTCCTCCCAGAGCAAACCAGGGCACTTCTTCTAAAACCATTTTCCCAGTAAGTCACCATAGTTCTCCCTGACTAGAAATGTTGCTTGTTGGTTTTTAAGGGCCTTCTGGTGATGCAAAGTGACTCCCCTAGTCCTTTGGTTCATTGAGAAGAACATATCCACTTCATCCGAGGAGGTTTTTCCTCTGAAGAGCTCCACATCTGAGGTTATTTATTTATTTATTTTTAGAGACTAGGTCTTGCTATGTTGCGCGGGATAGTCCCAAACCTGTGGACTCAAGTGATTTCTACCTTCAGCCTCCCAGGTAGCTGGTCTTAACGGCAAAGTCCCAAGCAGAGTCCAGGTGATCTTGATAACATGCTACTTTCTCAGTATGGGGTCATAAAATGGTTCCTACTGTGTGCACAGTGAGTAGAACCTATACCCCAAGGATGCAGAGGGCCTGGGAGCTTCAACTCTGAGTTGGGAATCTTTTTAGTAAAGAAGAACCTAAGTACTTCACTTAGATGTCCTCCTGGCTGTTCCATTTTTCTTAATGATAAAAGGAACAATTTAATTATAACACACCCATTAGCTCATCATTCCTGGCATTAACATACCATCAGGTTAAGTTAAATACAACGTTGAATGGTCTTCCAAAGAACAAGGTATTTATCACAAAACCCATAATTGAATCTATGCCTTCCAACTCTGATGCTTTACTCTTCACTATAGCAGAAATAATTTCACTCCATCATCTACAATGGTGTTGCCTTATAGACTATCTCCAATGATAATTTTTCAACCATGATCCATTCAGTCTTTCTTTCAGCAAATATATGCTGAGGTCTTATTGCCCTGAGTGATGTGCTAGGAACTGAATTAATGTAACAAACAAGACTAAGTCCATGACTTTATAAAGTTTTTAGTGGCTAGGAAGGAGATTATTTATGTAGAATGGAGTTCTTGGAAGATTGAAAACAAAAACCAAAGAAAATGTGAAACAGCTCTGGTGTCTACTAAAAGTATCATTTAATCACATTTAGTCTACGTGTTCTATAAACATACATTAACTCATCACATTGTCTTAATGCCAGGAGGTAAATTGTATTAGATGATCTTAATTTGACAGCTGTGGAAACTGAAGCATAGTGGTAGGCAATGACAAATGACTTCTTTAGTGCCACAGAACTAGAAAGTAGACATATGGAGTTTCAGATCCAGTGGATCTACCCCCAAGTTCATCTCTGAGCCACTGTGCTAGATTGTCTCTGTAATCTGGTGAAATATTTTCTGTTTTCATACATATCAGATATTTAAGTTAAATATTTTAAAATGTGATTTATAGTACTTCTGAGTTGATTTACTATGGAACACACAAGTTAAATATTAATTATCTTCATCTCTTATGCTTAGATTGAAAGGATTATCTGCTTTAGCTCTTCAAAATACCTTTAGCAATTCTGCTTCTGAATACCTATAGTAATCCATCCTTTTTATTGCTTATGTCCATAAAATCTTTAAGTATTCAGAACACATATGAAAAATCAGGATGTAAACAAACAAAAAAAAGCCACAAATGTCTTCAGCAGCCAAAATAGATGTCATAAGTTTATTCATGAGGGAACATTCCAGACTCTCACTCAAAGGTAGTTTAACTTTAGACTGAATGATAATAAGCTTTAATAAGCTGCAGCAGATCGAAAGTAGAAGGGGGTTATAAAGTAAGGATTTTGACAGCCTGACTAGAATGAATAATACAGAAGAACCATAAATATGTCATGCAAAAGATGTCAAAAATATTTTCTGAGGCTACTTAGTGTAGGACTAAACCATTATTGCATAATTACCAACCAAGAAAGTGATTAAAATTTATATTAAGCCATAATCACTAAAAATGTTTGAGTTCATTTTTGTTCAAAAAGTCAGTGAACTTTCATGAACAATGACATCTGCTAAAGCTTGCTGTGGCAGGTAACATCCTGAGGTGTTTTCTCATGTAAAACTCAGCTTTTATAGATGGTGGTTTGGCCAATATTTGTCAAGGGCATTACTGTTTTAGCCATTTTTCTCTACTATGAAACTTATTATACAGCAATAATCTTTTCTTAGCGATGTATTTCTCTAAGTTTCTCTCAGTTTACCTGATCTTGTGTGGTTTAATTTTACTTCATGATGCAATGAGTTCTCTTTTATAAAGAAAGAACACTTGCTGTAAGACTCACCTGCAGCCCAACAGTTCTGTAGCACAAGCTGCCGATTCATACAAGACTCTGGTTGATGACGCTGGTTAAATATAGTTTCCCAGTAATCTTAGGCTCATGATTGAAAATACCTTGGGAATGTCACCACAGACTCATATATCAGCGCCTGAGGGTGCCTTTTTCTCCTGTGCTGTTCCCAGTCTAGAATGTTCTCTCATTTCCATCTCTGTAAGTTTCCATCTAGCAAAATCCTGCCTGTTATTAGTCAAACATCAGCTCCAAGGCCATCATCTCTATGTAGGTTTTTTTCTCCCCCCCATCTGGTAAGAGACAGAATTGGGTGATGAGCGGGGCTCTGTATTAGACGCACCTGGCTTCAAATTTGGGCTCTGTCACCTACCAGGTATATGACAACAAACAAACTCCTCGGGACCTTAATTTCTTCATGGAAAAAAAGGTGACAATCTTGTTTTATAGGATTGTGGGGAGCATGAAATGAAATTGCTTCAGAAAGCTGTAAATAATTGAAACCTCACATTCAGCATTCAAATGAACTAAAAGAAGCAATTTTGAGATCCAACTCTTGAGCCTTGTGATAAAGTAGTTCAGTCAAGGAGGTTGGGAGCTGTGTGGCATGATTAGGCGTAATTGCAGAATGTCCCAGGATGAAGTTTAATTAGGAAACCCTAGGGCAGAAATACACAAGAATTTGCCATTTGTGTTAGAATAAATAAGTGGGAGACCTTTCCATGCCCTCAGGTTACATGCCTACAGAGGATGATGGAGCATAGACACATCAGATGTGGGAATAAGAGCAGAGGAAGGAAGAAAAAGTTTGTGGTCTCCTGGGTTCACATGTCTCTCTTTTACTGGCCACTGTTTGTACTGATGTTATAGCTACGTTAGACTAAGTTGTGTTTGATTCAGCTGACTGAGAAATTGGATCCGGCACAGTGTTTAATGCCAAAGTGAAATCATTTGCTACCTTGGAGGTAAGACTTGTTCATTATAAGGGGGATTAAGAGTACTAGAAACAATTTTTGGCAAAATATCTTGCTGCCCTTTTTAGTTCTTTTCATTCCTTTGCCCAACTTCACACACCCTTCACCAGGCTCAGTGAGGAATGAATCCAAAAAGAACTAAATGGTTCCACCTAACAGGGGTGAAGGAGACTTTGGGAATGAAGAAAGTGCATGAGCAATGGAAGAGGTGGAGGACAAGTCAAAGGAAACATTGCCCGTATGATCAGAAAGTCAGTGCAAAAAGTTCAAAAAGTAAATGCAAAAGAAAGTCTTCACTAGAGGAAATTAGCTGTGGACATTTCTAAGTACTTGCATGAGGATATTCATTTTAAGTGGGATATATTTTACAGTTTTTCTCTAGCATGTAACTCCGCTCTTGTGTCTAGATTTAGTAGCATTTGCCATGCACAAGACCTCCTTCTAGTGACACTTGGAGAAATGAAAAGATCTAATATTGTCCAACAGAGTATTTACATAGGAAGAAGATAAACCCAAATGGTGAACAGCTCTCAGCATGCAGGTTCAGGGAATTGAGATCATCTCCTCAGATTTTGAAGCAATAGCACCCTAAGTATTCCCATCTGTGAACTCAAAATCCTTCATTCTTTAACTGTCACACATTTTCGTATTTGGAAATTGCCTTTCCCATGACTCTGAGAATGCTTTTCATTTGAATTGTCCAGTTTGCCCTCAGCATTTATAACCATATTAGTAATAGTTAATGTAACACCGGGGGGAGGAAGCAGGTCTTTCCAGTGAGATTACAATCTTTGTGAAAACGTCTCTTCTTTGTTTCCCACAATGCACCCTCCAATACAAAAGTCAAATATTTGTTGAATTAAGATAACTTCTTAGGCATTTATCTACCTTTGCTTGAAGGTCATGATTACAATGAAAATGTGTATGCAGTGGTAAGATGCATTCTGCATTAAAGATGTTTTCTTTGAAGTTAATAGTATTTAGCCAGTATTATTGACTTTACAGGGAAACAGATTTTTTGCATGTGCAGACTGAAAGCTCTGGGTTTTCCATGTGATTGACAGCATAATTCCTGATTCCTTACAACATGAAAAGTATATGATACACTGGGGTGTCACTATAAAGATAATGTTATTCTCCCAATTTTATCATGGCAACACCGGGGAATCTTATCAATGAACACAGATGCACACAGCTAATGTAAGATAATTTCCATAAACCAATTCCTGAGCAGACTTCTCATCAAACACTTCAGACTTGCTTTTTTTATATTTTGTAGGATAAACCAGGATGTTTTGAAATCCAAAGTCTCTTGTGAACTAAGAACCACATTTTAATCCAAGCTCCATGATTACTGCTATGTCCCATTCCATGATTTTGCCAGCTAGTAAAAGAATGGGAAAATAAGAAAGTCAGATCATAATAAAGATGAACCTGCTAGTGAAGAGTCAATTGAAATGGTTATTTTCAACTCCTGCATTTTTTATTCACTTGTAACATACACTTGAGTCATGAAACGTCATGAACAGCATCAACTTCGGTTACATGAAGCGACCACTTTCTAATGTAAACCCCTGAGTAAACCCACAACACTATAGCCCATGCTATACTTTATGTTATGGTTGCAGAACCTAAATTAGCCTCAAACTCATCGTGGGCAGAAAGGTCGAATAAATATGGAAGAAAAGTCAAAATTCTACCTTACTTTCTACATTGTCCAATAGACTCATCACACATGTTGGGAATGTGAGTCCTCAGCGTATGTAATTTCAAAACTTTTAGTAACCAAAGAAAAAATAAAAAATGAGTGGAATTAATTTAATATATTAAAAGATGAGCACATTAATATACAATGAATCTGAAAACCATCATTCAGATAGTTCAAATAATTACCCCTATCATCGTTATTCAAACTCCAGTGAATAGTTCACCGAAAATTTGTAATTACTTTCAATTTGGACTGGTCTTATTTCAAGTTCTCAGTAGTCCATGTTCTAGTGCCATCTTACTAATCAGCACCGTTGAGCACTAGAACACTGAGGAAGTGTAATCAGAAGGGAGATAATCTTTACTACCACTTCCTGCTGGAAATAAAGCTGACAAAAGAACTGCAGACTTATGACCATAATGTAGCAATGGCAGCTGAAAAGCAGCTGAGTGACTCTTCTGCAGAGAATGAGTTTAGTAGGTTTGCTACATCCACACAACCACCCTTTATTCTGTACAACGTGCCAACTAAAACACCTATTTCAACAAGTATAGATAGGGATATCCCAAATATCTTAATGTGCTTCTTCTCTTCCCCAAGTATGGAATTCTCTTTACCATTTTCACTTTGTCCAATGTTTTAGTTCAATGTTCCTCTTCATGATGTATACATTTGTTCATTGACTCTTCTCAGGTGAGATTTTCCATCAATTCTGACTGTATATTACACAGTATTTACGAAGTTCCTAAGGCTGGTTGCTTCTCCTGCCAACTCTGGCTTTCCTGTCACTATCATACCTCTTTTCCTTCCTCAGCTTTTTCTTTTATCCTTTCTTTCTGTATCCTTTCATCTGGCCAAGTCCATCTAGCAGAGGATTGTTGGTTTGCCACGTTCTTGATGTCTCACCTGCTTTCCATCTCCCTTTCTGCCTTCACCAGACTAATGAGGGAATAGTATCTTTTGAATTTTCATAAATGTTCCAAACTCTAAAAGCTATTATATCCACTTGGTCACATTAGCAGTATGTGTTCCTGTTCAGTAAGTGAATATGCCACTTAATTGGCATTCTATAACAAGGTTAATTTTAAAACAATAACATTATTTTCCACAAGTAGTATCAACCCAACTTCCCAGAGATGTAGACACTTTTTCTGCCACACGTTTTCTTAATTCTGTTTGGCTTCCCACAGATGGAAAGAACCACCCTTACAGCCTACCTCCCAAGCTGTGGCTGGCAAGAGACATTTGAGTCTATGCTTTCTGTTTAAAGAGAGAAAATAAAGATGGCGTTGGTTGCTGACATTACAGCTGGTGTTCATGAAGTGTTTTGTGAAAGTCTATTTAAATTCTAAACTTGACAGCACAGTTGTTGGTTTGTCAAAGCATTGCAAAATGAAAAGAGTGAAAAGAATCTAAAGAGCAGAATTATAGCAGGTTTTTTGTTTTGTTTTGTTTTAAAGTAGTTATGGATCTAAAAGTATATATTTGATTTAGTCACTTTGCCCAGGGGAAGAAACACATTAACAAAATGATAATACCACAATGACCTTGGGACATATATATTTTTGAGCCTTCTAAGCAGCAGGAAATTAAAATTTGCTTTTGCCCAGAAGGATGTACTTTAGTTTCAGAAATCTACATTTGTGAGAAGTCATGTCTTCCACTATTAAGTCAATAGCTGAATTAGATAGGGTGATATTTTCATATTTGCTCTGCATGCTTTTTCTTTAGTGTGCTTTCCTACTGCTGGGAAGCCTGGTAAGAACTCCCTGGCTTGGCTAGCAATAGTATAACACAGAAAGTGTATGGAGATTTTTTTTTTTGTTTCTGGAGTGGAGGTTTATAAGCACATCACCTTTTTCATCCTGTTAATCAAGAAAATCATGTCTACTTTTGACAATCCTTGTAATCCTCTCATGATTTCTGAGTTCTCTTAGGACTTGTCAGAGAATGGGAGTAATTTGTCTCTAGGTTAGTGAAACTCTTCCACAGTTGGGGTAGGTCAAGCAAAAAAAAGTATATAAGGCATTTTGCTATCATGTTTACTTTGGGTCTATGAATGTTTCATGAGTAGAGTGAAAATCCACAAACACATCACACCTGCTTCATTTAGTATTTTTCAGTTTCTACAGATTCAACTCTTCAGGCAAATACTCCAGGTGACTAGCTGTTCTATTATGTTGCAAGATTAAATTCAAAAGTCATGCAACCATACCTATAGTTTTAGGATAAAAACTACATTTAAATGTATTTTTGTTTAGTTTGTGTATGCTAATGTGCCACTGATTTATAATACTATTTAATGTCAAGAGCACAGATTTCATAGCACTCCACAACCACCATCGATGTTCTCATAGCACTCATTATCAATCTCCTTTGCTGGTTCTTCCTACTCATCCCCATTCCCTTCTGCTAAACATCATTTACTCCTGAGTCTGTTTTTGTTTTGCTTGATTTCTTCTTTTGCTTTGTTTCTTTATATTGCACATAGGAGTGAAATCATAATGTATCTGTCTTGCTCTTTCTGACTTATTTTGCTCAGCATAATGCCCTAAAGTTTCATCCACATTGTCACAAATGACAAGATTTTATCTTATTTTATAGATGACTGTTCCATTCTGTATAGATGTTGTGTCATCTTTATTCAATCATCTTTCACTGGGCACTTAGGTTACTTCTATGCCTTGGCTATCATGAATAATGCTGCAATGAGCATGAAGGTTCATATATCTTCTTGAATTAATGTTTTCACATTCTTCAGGTAGATATCCAGAAGTGGAAAAGCTTAAATCCAATGGTTGTTCTTTTTTTTTTTTTTTTTGAGAAGTCTCCATACGACCTGTCATGGTGGTTGCACCAATATGCATTTCCCCAAACAGTATATATAAAGGTGCCTTTTTCACCATACCCTTGAAAACACTTGTTTCTTGTCTTGATACAGACATTTATCACTAGTGTGATATATATATATATATATATATATATATCACACTAGTGATAAATGTGTGTTCAAATATATATAGTGATATATATATATATATATATATATATATTAAGAGACTAAATCTCTCTATGTTGCCCAGGATTGTCTTGATCTCACGGACTCAAGTGATCCCCAGCCTCAGCCTCCTAGGTAGCTGGGATTATAGGCACATGCCACCACACCTGGCTTATCTCATTATGGTTTTGATGTGTCTTTCTCTGAAAATAAGTGATGGTGAATACTTCTTTTCATGAGCATGTTGGCAATCTGTAGGTCCTTATTTAGTTTTTAGCAGTTCTAATTTGATTTGGTTGTTTTCAAATACTAGTTTAATATGCCTCGTTCCAATTTTAGTATATGTGCTGCTGAAGTGAGCACTAGTTAGGTGTTTAGGGACAGGGTAGAGAGGTGAAATTTGAAAGAAGATTCAAAGTCTGGATGGAATGGCATAGTTCTTTCAAATGCTACTATGTCTATGGGATTATCTGGAGAATTTTGCAATGTATTTCCAGCTGACACCTTAGTTAAAATAATTTTAAATAAATGGCTCAGGGATCACAGAGCAATATATAAATGCATGCTAACATTAAGGGACTTAGTGTAGCAAGTAGCATTTGAGTTGTCCTCTGAAGAGTGAAAGTATTCTCAAATTGCAAAGACACTGAGAACTGGAACTCTGTGTAGATGAGTTATATGGTCACTAGTGTCGGAGTGTTAGCTGATTGTAGGGGACTGGGGCTTCAGGATCCACTTGGAATGCCCTATGCCTCACATCTTACCACTTCTCAGTCTCAAGTCCTTGGATATTGATTGTATTAGTGTTCTTGCGTTCACACTCATTTCCTACTTTGATATGAACGTTATTTTGCCTTTTCTTGCTTTTGAGTAAAGAAAACTAAATTTGGGGAAATGGGAATAAAAGAGGCTAAGGGTTTTGGTGATTAGGGAGGTGGAAAGAAGGTGATGTTTGAAACCTAGCTTTATGTTCTTTTAGGGGCTGAAGTCATGCGAAGTGCTCTCACCACCTAATTCTAACCTGAGTAGAAGAGATGGTTTTGAAAAGCTAAAGGAAAGTGCATGAGTTGTTTAGAATGCCATGTTGCTAGACTCCAAACTGATGCCAAGTCTCTTTCAGCAGCCACAATACTTTCACCTGAAGACAATTTCAATAGAGAAAATAGATAGGAATGCTCTTCTATGTTTTAACTGAGCTTTACCAACTCTTCTAGAAAATTCAGTCATATGGTAAATCCTGTAATGAAATTTTCAAGACCAGAGTCTTGAGATTATATTATCACCCTGTGATTCCACTAAGAAAGGAAAACTATTAACAGTATATGGAGACTGAAAATCCAGTGAAAGCTATATTCGTTGTACTCCAAAGAGTTGCTTCAACAGTGTTTTCATGGCATGCTAACCTCTCTGCCCCTGTCGGTCATGTGTATACATTGCATTTTAGCTGCTAACACTTTTATTTTAAGCTTAGTTCACAAGAATTCTCCAGCAGACATGATGGGATTATCATGATACGTGTACATCTGTGAAAAGGATACTCTAACAGAACTATAAGAAATCTTTTTAAAATTCCCTAAAGCTATCCTTATATGGAATGTCTACTATAAGAAGAGTCAGTTGTGTGCTTTTGAGACTTATGCAGGGTAAGAATATAGGCTGACTCCAATGGCGACAGTCCATTCTACAACAGGGTTTATCTCAAAGTTACACAGAGAATCTTCCTTTGGGAGGAAAAAAATCTAAATAATATGGCTTTGGAAGTCATTTTTTTGTTGCTAAATTAATCCAATTTAAGCATGGTTCTCTAATTTAGATGTAATTTTCAGAATTAAGCATGACTCAGAAAGATCTGTGGAGCAAGTCTAGAGAAGAACCCAAGAATCTGCATTTTTAGCAACACCCCTCAGGTCATTATGATTCAGAATCTCAAGAGATCGCATTTCTAGAAGCATTTCTTGACTGGAGGCTCTCTCTACTTAGAGGAAACTTACAGAAAATCCTGTTGTAGTCTTATCAAATACCACACTCCTCTACACAATACATCTGTTTTTGTAAGTCTATTCTATACAATTTGTTGTCTATAAACATTATTTTGGGGCCAATTCCATGTATAGCAGCTCTACTAGAGAGTGGAGTATCCAGAAGTTTGAAGCAGCTAGTCAACTAGAGAGTGGAGTATCCAGAAGTTTGAAGCAGCTAGTCAGTCTAATTACAAGCAGACATAAATCTCTAGGAACTTGGTTATGTCAGGTTCCTGAAATAATTTCTTCTTGCTCTTTCTTAAGTTATCTAACAATCTCTCTCCCCAGTACTTTCTCTTTTAGACTCTTGACTAGTTTCTTTCTTTTTTATGTTAAAGAAATGTAGACTTATAGAAACAGTGTTATCATATGTTTGTTAGAACATTAATCCTCATGTACATTAATAAACAAATAGATTTTGTATCATAATTTCAAGGTGAACCATTTATGTGTTGATCTCTTAGACCTCAAAGTAAGACAGAGTAATTTCATAATTGTTCTGTCTACCTTTTCAGAGAAAATAAAATATGAATAGAATCTCACAGAAAAAAAAATGCAGTGTAGTAGTTGTCATCATTGCTAAAGGAGATACTGGGTAGTATTATGTCTCCATGTGTCCACCATGATATTTGATATTGTAGATTCTATCAGATTTGCCTAAAAGCCTCTCATACTGCGCTGTTTCTGCCAAAATGGATATTACCCTTCTCACAAGCAATGTGCTCAAAAGACCGATTCCACTATGTTGAACTCCCCACAGTAGTTTTGTCATCCTGCTTTACAGTGACAAATGACACACTTTGAGGAAAAATGGCTGACCCTTAGAAGGCAGAGATGAAAGTGGGATTTTCAAAAAATGGGCACAAAGGTTTCAGGACTAATAAAGCTAAAATTCAAGCAGTTTTGTAGCATACCATCAGCTAGGATTTTACAAATAGTTTCAGTAACTTTAGAGACTGTAAACTGTAGTGAAGGGGAGAGTCGCCACTTACTGCACATGACTAGAGTTGACTCGGAGAATTTGCAAAATAGGATAAGAGTATCTAATGTTGGCCCTTTGATAGTTAAAGGGAATAGTGGATAGAAGACACTCATCAGGGCACCTAGAATGCAGTGTGTATCTCCCTGCAAATACCAGTCATTATTAACATGTTGTCAGCAAGGCTTGCTGTTTTGAGGTAAGTATATCGTTCAGGTCATTCTGTAAAATACTACTTTATTACTAATTAACACTCCATGAATTGCACTTCAGAAATCCATTTCAGGACACATCTACAGCTGGCACAAAAATGAAGGAAAACTTAAACAGTTGGAACTACATCAAATTAAAAGGTTTCTGTACAACAAAAGAGACAATAACCAAAACAAAAAAACCCAACCGATTGGGAGAAAAAAATTTGCCCTCCATACAAGTGGTAAGGGTTGGACAACAAAGATCCACAAAGAACTCACACAACTTAGCAAAAAACAAAGCACAAAGCACAATTTAAAAATGGGGAGAACTAAAAAGACACGTCTCCAAAGAGGAAATACAGATGGTCAATAGGCATATGAAAGAATGTTCCACATCACTAATAATCAGGGAAATGTAAATCAAAACCCACATTGAGATACCATCTTACACCAGTAAGAATGGCCCATATCAAAAACAAACAAACAAAAAAGGACAACAGTTGTTGGTGTGGATGTGGAGAAAAGGAACACCCTTACACTGCTGGTAGGAGTATAAGCTGGTCCAGCCCCCATGGAAGGCTGTGTGGAGGACCCTCAAACAACTGAATGTGGAACTACCATTCTATCCAGCAATCCCACTACTGGGAATCTACCCAAAGGATACAAAAACACTAATGAAACAGGATACCTGTACTCACATGTTTATTGCAGCATTATTTACAACTGCTGAGATATGGAAACAATGTAAATGCCCCCAAACTGATGAATGGCTGAAAAAGAAGGGGTATTTGTACACAATGGAATATTAGGCATCAATCAAGAAGAGAAACTTTTGTCATTTGAAGCAACATGGATGGAGCTAGAAGGAATCATGTTAGCGGAAACAAGGCAGAAAGAAAGAGAAATATGGGATGCTCTCACTTATATGAGGGATTTCGGGAAAAAAATCAGATGCTTGAGAAAAATTGAAAACTGCCAACAGAACTGAAGCATAGATCAAAGGGGGGGAGAGTAAAATCGGCAGAGGGGGAAGGCACAAGAGATAAAGGAGGTGTAGGGTTGCTAAAGTGATGGGAGGATATCGGAATAAGCAATGATGTAATATAGATGTGTTTGTATATTTGCATATGTGCAATCAAAGAAATAAATAAAAATACCACATTGAGTTTCCATTACATCAGCACATCCTTAGCTTAGGATAACTTAGAGCTAGAAGACCCTCCTGTCAACAATAATTATTTTCTCATTGTCAGTGACTCAACTGTTCCTACCTGTATAAACAACATTCAAACTTGTGTTGACTAGAACCGAGTGAAATCCGTGGGATTGCTTCGCAGGTTTGAATTCTCACTTTTGTGCTCTACTATCTTTTCTGGTGTAATATTGTTAAGACTTCAGTTAACACAGCCTATTATTTCGCATTCACAATATCTGTGCTGCTCTACAGAGTGCTATTGGCATTTCAACAACATGTTCGGTATTCTAAAATTCTAGGACATTGGACATGCTATTTGCTATGGCTGAAACATTTCACTTCCTGTTTCTAAAACACTTTACTTTCTGACACCCTCTCATCTTTCAAATCTCAGGTAAGCTGTCATCCTTTATGGGAAATCTTCCCTGATTTCCTAAATTTGTCATGGTTTTTCTCGTCTGTGTCTCGTTGATGTCCAGTGCTTCCCACATTGAATCACTTATCAGGCTGACTTGTGTTATTATTTATCCATCTGACTTTGCCTACTAGAAGCTGAGCTAAATCCTGTGAAAGCAGGAATTGACTGATTTCTGTACTACAATGTTTCCAGTGATTAGCATATTACCTGCCTCATAGTAAGACTCAGCTAAAATATGTTGCACGAAAGAATAATAATATGAATTGTTTATTCTTAGGTACAGGATTGACTTAAGACAAATCTCAAAAATAAGTGTGGGGAAAAAAACCTTTGCCTTTCCAATTGGCACGTCCTTTGAGAGAGAACATTTTCATACGTGTGAATTTTCGGGAAGGCATGGTGAATAACCAGTCTCATTTCTTTCCAGGCAAGTTTTGTATTTCTGGTCAAAGAAAAATTGTTGTGAGGATGTTATAAAGAGTGTAAGTGCTTGCAGCTGCCAGAAAATGTCTTGAAAAGTAATCACCACCGCAAATGCATGTTTTCTCACAATATGAATCTCTGATGTATGTGTGCGCGATAGATTTCAAATTCCATAAAAGAAAAGAAAATGCAGCCTGGCAAAAACAATTATTGTAGTTTAATTAGTTTTTTATATTTAAAGATGCTATACTATCAAGAAGTTTTGTAGAGACTGTTTCTTAGAATAAAGCAAAAGGTCCAAGATGTGAGGCACACTTTTAGACTTGGCAACGGAACTATAATCAGGTGTTCCTCGAAATAAAAAGAAGTTAAATGGTTATATACGATTTTTAAAATTCATACCCATATATATACTTTGCAGGGGTTAAAAGATGCAGTACTATTCATTTCAAGGGGAACATTCTGCCGTGTGAATATATTGCGTTTTAAGACTGCATCACCTGTTCGCAGGTGGACAGTAATGTGATGAAAACAGCAATGCACTGAGGGCTGAACAACACGGACGCCGGACCAAACACCAGTGAGGCAGCAGCACCTGTGATCGACAGATATCAGATAGATATTTCTTTGGGACCCCAGGGCTTTCTGCATTATAGAAATACAAGGGAACAATTCAATCGGCAGTACAAGGGAGGTTGAATTATGAACCAACAACGCAAGGTTCTGGGGACTCGTGTATGAGAGGGTATATTTTGGATCCTGATTGTCCTTAAAGTTTCATCTCATGTTGCGTGTTGTGATAAAGATCAAACACAATACGGAAGTTTAGAAATGACAAGTAATGCAAATGGCTAACATAAAAGTATTAAATAATGTATGCATATAGAATTATGAGGCATACACATCTGAATAGTTCATAAATCAAAACATATGAGCATGGATATTAGAAAACCTGAAGAACATTTAAATACAGCATAAATATTAACATATATAACAAATGCATGTAATGTCAATAAAGCAGTACTTAGAAACAAATATTTTAAGTGCTTTTCTAAGAAAATGGAGAATTAAGATGATCAGAATCCAAATAAGAAACAGCAGAGACAACAGTGTAATAATTTGTACAATAAGATACATATAAAATAAACTGTAAAAGGAAGAATGTTCATCTTGACAACATTCAATTAATAACATCTCAAGTCAGACTTTTGTGTACTAAGGCACTTTATCCACAGAAGCTTCTACACTAAATATAAACTCTATGCTAGGGTGCAAGGGACAGGATTCTAATATGTCCATATAAACAGGAACATTTGTTAATAAGATGGGCAATTCTTTTAAAGGAAAATGAATAACAGTTTTGTTGAGGACTGATTAAAAACAACAGATTAAAAACAAGTGTTTCTAATCAGTGTAATCCCTAAGAAAATACCTAATAGACCATGACTCAGGCATTTCATTTTTAGATGACATATGATAGAGAAATTCTTGCACACATCAACAAGGAGACATGGAGTTCACTGTTGTATTACTATCTCAAATGAAGAAAGAAAACCAATATGTCTGCCACTAGAAGTATTGATAAATAATAAATTATAGTATATTTATAATTGGAACCACATGCTGTCATTGAAAGTGAATAAGTTTTATCTGTGCACTTGGGTAAATCTAGGAAATAAATGGAGGGGAAGATAAAGGCTATTACTATTTTTAATATGTTTGGAATATTTCCTTCACAAAAGGGGAACCATGAGGAACAGCTTTGCAGTGAAGTTGATCTACAGATGGTCTAGTAGCTTCAATTTTACAGAATTAAGTGGAGAAAAAGCTATAAAAATAGATTACTATTATCATGACTGACACTGATTTCATTGGAAGGCACAAAGGCATAAAAGCATACAAAGACACATGCAAATGGTTGAAGGGAGGCCTCTTTTTCCCAATCATAACAATTTTAGTTTTGTATTTTTTATTGACGTAATATTGCCTTAAAATACTATATAAATTTTAGGGGTGCATTGTTGAAAATAAACATGCATATATTGCCATCAACTTTCAAAACCCAGTTCTATCCTTAACCATTTAACTGGCCCATTGTTTTAATGTCCCCCTCCCTGTTTCCCTTCTGTAACCACTAAATTGGTCTTATGTCTGAGAGTTTATTTTCCTTTGTTTGATGTATTCATTTGTTTATGTAAAATATATGAATGGAACAATAAAGAATTTGGATTTTCTGTCTGATTTAACTAATAATCCCTTCCAGATTTATTGATACTGGTGCAAATGGCAGGATTTTCTTTTTCACAGATGAGTAATATTCCCTTGTGTATATACTCTACATCTTTTTCCAGTCATTTATTGATGAGCACTGAGGTTGTTTTTAACTCTTAGTATTGTGAATATTATTGCAATGAATATGGCAAACCACATCTCTATGATTTAGCAGTTGATATTCCTCAGGCAAATACCTAGAAGTGGGATAAACAGACCATATGGAATTTCTATTTTTAATTTTTTGAGGAATGATCATACTTCTTTTTAATAATAGCTCCTTTCATTTGCATTCCCACAAATGATGTTTAAGGTTCCCTTCTCTTTTCATATCCTCTAATATTTCTTGTCATTTGGTTAATAACCATTCTCACAGGTATAAGTTGATAATTCATTGTAGTTTCATTATGCATTGCCCTAACAATTAAAGATTATAAGCATTTTTTTCCATGGATGTCTTGGCCATTTGTATATCTTCTTTGAAGAAGTGTATAGTCAGATCCTCTACTCATATTTTAATTGACTTTTATGTTTGTGTATGTTGTTGAGTTGTATGAGTTTTTCACATACTTTAGATATTAACCCCTTGTTGGATATATGACTTGCAACTTTTTTCTTGTATTTGATAGGCTATCTTTTTGTGTTGATAATATTTTTTGCTGCCCAAAATTTTTTCAGTTTTGTTGTTCAAATGTGTTTTTGATTTCCCATGTAGAAACACTTTTAAAGTCTATTGTTTTTTAACAAACTTTAAAACTAGCCATTAAAAATTGTCAAAAAAAATTCCATAATTCCATCTGTTAATTTTGCTTTTTTTTCCCCTTTGCCATTGAAGTCTGTTCTGCAAAGACATCACTGAGACTGACGATGAAGAGCATATCACCTGTTTATTTTATGGTTTCAGCTCTTACATTTAAGCCTTTCATTCATTTGGAGTTATTTTTCATGTTAGTGGGCCAGTTTCAATCTTTTGCATGTGACTGTCCATTTCCCTCAAACTCATTTGTTAAAGAAACGTTCCTTGTTCTTTTTTTGTTATGTTGAAAAATTTATATTTAGAATTAGCCAGCTGGACTCAGTTTAGATGATCCCAATTTTGTTGGCAACATCCAAAACATCATAGTCAGGAGCCAGTTGAACATATGCCTTCTTCTCTCCATCAGGTCGGATTAGGATAATGACCTTGGTCACATTGATGTCATAGAGCTTCTTCACAGCTTGTTTGATCTGGTCTTTGCCTTGACATCCACAATGAACACAGGTGTGTTTTTGTCTTGCATTTTCTTCATGGCTCACTCAGGAAACGTGTTAATGGCATAGTGGCCAAGCCTGAAGAAGAGGAAAAGTGGGGTCACCTTCTCTTGGCCCAGTAGAACAAAGCCTGGGTCCTCTTGGAGGGAAAGGCCACAAGAGCCCAGGTACACTTTCATTGTTCTTAACTCCTTTGTGTAAAATTGGTTATCTACATGTGTGTGGATATATTTCTGTGCTCTCAATCATGGAAAGATTTCTAAAGAAACTGATCATATTGTTGTGCCTTGAAAATCATAAATGCAATGATTTCCCTGTGAAGGTTTCAACCATGGCCTTAGTGAAGAAGACTTTTCATACATTATATTTACTTTAAGCTCATTGACACATCAGAATGTAGCAACTACTTTATAAACAACTATTTGTATATCTTGAAGTTTATAGTGACATCTGCCACACCCCTGCCTTGAAATGTTTAAGAGGAAACGAAAGTATGTCAATCTTTCTTGGGGAAAAGGACAGATATCACATAGAGATGTCAACACAGAAGTGACAGCTTGTCAGGGCAGAGGTAAAATATTGGGAAGGTGTTCAGTGAATCCTGAACTCCTTCAATGATAGGGCCTCAGCTGGAAATATGCTAGAAACCTTTAGGAAATGATTTACAGCAACCCTATTAGCAAAATTGCTTTCATTTGATACGGGAATTATAAGCACATAATCTTGAGTTGTTTATAACAGATGAGGGTCTTGATCAAAATGCTTGAAGCTGTGAGCATTATACTGACTTCACTGACATGGAAATTGGGGACGAGTTTTATAGAAATAAAAAATAGACCAGCTGCTAACCTTATTCTTTACTCCTCTTAATTTCACAATTATTATTTCTCAAATGTATGCTTTGAAACTAAATTGAATTAAACAAAAGGCAGTCCATTTTTTTGGAGAGCAGTGACTCCCAATGACAAAGCTGGAAGATTACACCCTTTGGACGTATACGTGCACACATGTAAAATTACGTGTAAGAAAGATCCTTCATCATTCAGGCAACATCATAAAGTTGGTTTATGATATTTTTAATAAAAATGCAATTATCCTTAAAAAATAATGTCCCAGATGAAAGATAGATTACCAAGCTTGTCAACAACAACCAAATAGCTGAGAGACTGGGGAAGATGGTATCAGAGTAAAGTCCCTACTTACACCAAGGAGAATAAATGGAGAAGTCCAAATAGGCTCTAAATTCAGAGAAGTTCACAATTGGAAATGAAGCTGGAGCACCTCACAATCTCTAGGAACCAGAACTGACGAAGTATGGCTGAAGAGATGCAGAAATATATCAACTAAAGGAAACAAAGGGTGGGTAGAGGGAGGTTTGAAAGCAGAGGCAGAAACTGTAGTTCAATATGCATCCTGGGAAAACAAAGGTCAGTGTTGAGGATCTGACCATGGGAGATACTAGTGGGCATTAGTGCGGTGAGAAACCATACAGATGGGGACTCTAGTGAGGAAAAAAGCTCAGAAAGGCACAGCTTACCCTACCCAGTTCCTCCTAAAACCTGAGGATAAGAGGAGATACACACTGAGCAGATAGAGTAGACTAGTATGGCACAAAAGGCCATGGCTCACAAACTTCAGAGATATGGGTCTGGGGTCTGGAGGAGGCTGGTAAGCATGAGTCCAGTCAGGGCACACCACCACTGTGAACCCTGGAGAACCCAGTTACAGATTCCCTTCACCCCTCACATAGACCCATTGACTGGAAAAGTGGGAAATCTGCACCTTAATTTCCATAAAGTAAAGAATGGGGAAAAGAAAAATCACAACTGATAACCTGAGTTCTCAGGAATTCTACATCAGACAGAACAAATCTCCACAACTCAAACTCAAGGGATTGGAAGATCTTTTCTTCCTATCACATATAGAATTCTAAGTTGTCATGATAAAAGAATTCAAAGAGATGGAAGAAAACTTAGAAAAACAAATGATAAATAAAATTATGGCACAGGATTTCAACACCCCACTTTCACCAATATACAAAATCCATATAGTCCCTACCTAAGAAAGTTTTAAAGGCATTCATCAAAAAATAAGCACTACTAGAATTCATATAAAACCACAAAGACTCTGAATAATCAAAGCAATTCTAACTTAGAATAGTTACTACACTACAAATATGTAGTAACCAAAACAGTATGGTATTGGGACAAAAGCAGAAACACAGACCAATGAACTGAGACCACTATCTCGAACCATACACAAAACCACACTCAAAATAGATTAAAAAAAAACCTTGGATCTGAGACCTGAAATCATAAAATACATAAAAGAGAACATACAAAAACATGGTGTGACATAGGCTTCAAGGATGTGTGTGTGTGCGTGTGTGTGAATTCCTCTCCAGCAGCAATGACAAAAGAAAATATGAACACTTGGGACTACATCAAATTCAAAAGCTTCTGTACAGTGAAAGACAGTGTAACTAAAATAAAAACACATCCTACTAAGTGTAAGAAAGTATTTTCCCTTGTCCAACAAGGGGCTAACATCCAAGATTTATCAAGAACTCATACAACGGAACAAAAAGAAAATGACCCAACCAAAAAAAATAGAAGAGCTAAACAGACACTTCTCCAGAGAAGACATACAGATGGCCAACTGGCACATGAAGAAATGCTCAATGTCAGAAAAATGTAAGTTGAAACCACAATGAGATACCACATCATGCCTGTGAAAATGACATATGGGCTCTGAAAATAGATAAGCGGTATGCCTTAGATAAAGGAACACCTTTATGTATTTGCACCCATCTCTGGCACATTAAAGATGGTTTCAGCAAGTTCCCTTATCTGTGACTGCAGACACCTAACCTCCTAGGAATTATCCCGCCCGAGACATACCCCTGAATGATAAAGGTGTTTCCCCTCACAGGTGTTTTTATGCTAGTTACTGAATCCCCCATCCTATCCTATATACCATGGGATCCTGTGTTTTTCCTTCCTTACTCCCACATTTTCACTATTCCTTTACAAGGGTGTTTAGGGGGGCGTGGAACCTCTAATAAATGGCTCAGCATAGGCTCACTGAGTCCCATTCCAGGTATCAGACTGTCCCAATCTCTTCCGACTGCTGTCCTTCCCACCTTCAGCTCCCAACAATGACCCAGATCAAAGAGACTAGAAACAAGTGGTAGTAAGGATGTGGTGAAAAGCAAATGCTTTTACATTGCTCATGGGAATATGGACTCGTCCAGCCCCTGTGGAAAACAGGAAGGAGCATCCTTAAAATATTAAAAATTGATCTATCATACAATCCAGCAATTCTACTCATATGAATCTATCTGAAAATACAAAAATACTAGTTTAAAGGGAAATGTGCACCCTTGGGTTCCTTGCCACACTGTAATGTCCATGCTATGGAATCAGCCTAAGTGGCCAAATATGGATGTGGGTTAGGAAGATGTGGTATGGAAGCACAATGGAATTGTATTCAGCAATCACAAAAGGTGAGCCCTTTTCACTTGTGGCGGCATGATGGAGCTGGAGGGAATAATGCTAAGCAAAATAAGCCAGAAGGAGAAAGTCAGATACTTGGTGGTGGCACTTCTATGGGGAATATGGAGAGCCCAAACAGAGTCAGATAAAGTGAAAATAACAATCCCTAGAGTCTGACTATATGACTGTCACCAGAGGGGGAAAAGAAGGAGCAAGAATGAAGTGAGGGCTGTGGGGATGGATAAATGGAGATTTGGTGGTGGGTGGGTATATAGAAAATACCTGAAAGGAAAGATCCTATGCTTCAAAAGCACCAATGACGTGCAGAGCAAGATTATTTCAATAACATAAAAACACCACATGACCTCTTTAATAGATAAGCGAAACGTAATTTGTAAAACTCTTAAAGGTGGGAAGTTAAAGTAGAAAGGATATTGTATATGCCATCAGAAGACTTGGCATTGAATCCTGGACCTCTACAACAGTGGACCTCTACAACACTGGTGACTGCCAGTTCCTTTGTTTGAAACCATATGCAGGAAATTGTACAATCCCAACCTTCCTTTCCTGTTGTGTTCAAGATCTAAAATGAATTTAGCAAGCACAGCATTAATGAGAACTGCAGCTGGATGAGAGATAAGGAGAAGGGAAAAGAAAGAAGGAGGTTGGCAGCTATGTAGGAACACTTCTGAGGGAGTAGCAAGGTATAAATCACAACTCCACAAAAAACTAGCTCCTTTGATTCAAACTAGTCACTCAATGTTCCAAAGTTTCAGTTTTCTCATGTAAAAAAGTATTACAATAGTGTCTGTCTCAGGATTTGAATTAAATATAAATGCGTGAAAATTACTCTGCTTAGTACATGGAAAACAGCAATCATCAGTGTATTGATTGTTATCAAATAGTTCATCATATAGCTCATAAACATTGTTGGGAATATTGCAATAATATGTACATATTCAAAAGGAAATAACTGGACCCCAAACCTCCCATTTTGAGACAAGTTGCCTGCAGAAATTTTTGTCTCCCTTCAAAGACCCTGGGGAAATAAATCATTTTGAACTCCCAGACAAGCCAACATAGCATGATTTGCTAAATAAGGTAACTCCCTGAATTTGATAAGCATATTGCTTTGCCTGTCTCTGGACAGTGGATGTGTCTCATGTGCCCAGGATTAACAGCCCCAGGGTGAAAGGGTCAAAATGATACAGTTCTTACTATAAAACATCAGGGTCAGCAAGAAATCTTAGATCGATGCTATTGCGTAATGGGTCATTTTATCTAGCACAATCCTGCCCTAGATAGGGTCGATATTTTCATGATTTAAAAAGAAATACCAAGGGCTTCGGGGCTAAAGTGGTGGGTATTCAGTAGTCACTGGCGTAATTTTGCTGATATCTTACACCAGACAGAAAAAAGGTAAAATCCCAATGTCATTCAGCACTAGGAATTCCAGGAGAAAAGTCAGGAAATGTTTGCAGTAACACCTAAATCAATTTAAAGTGATTGCAAAGCTCAATAGGTAACCCCAACAATCTCTTCATAAATATGCCCTTCCAGTATCTCCTTTTTACCAGTAAGGACATGGCGACTCAGAGAAGAAATAACTTGCCCAAAGTCACATGGATATGGTATGGCGTCACCTGTTCTTTCTTGCCCTGAGATATTTATGGAGCTGAAAACCGTTTTCTTAAATATGGCATGTGGATATTTAAAGTCATCATAAGCTGAGTACGTACAAATTAGCAGAGGTGATCCTGCCTCCCTGCTCCATATTATTAAAATTTACTTCACACACAATCTTCATTCAACATTTCTGTAGATGCCATCATCTCTGTAAATTCAGATGAAATGCACTAAACTAGCTAGAACTCAGACTTGCCTAATGTCTCTCACTCTGCACCATTCATTAGATGTTCCTTTCTGTCAGTTCTTCCTCTAAATGACACCATAAATCCCACTAGTTTCCTCTATTTCCATGGCTATGATGCTGGTATCAGCCATCACCACCATCTTTCTATTGAGTTATTTGTAAAAACTTCCCATGAGGTCAATCCTCTTTCCATGCTCACCTCTAAACAGGCTGACTTTTCTTTAAAGTAGAAGTCAAATCGTATTATTTTCATTCCTGTAACGCTTGAGTGGTTTTCCACAGTTTTTTTTCATATTTTATGTATATTTATATTTCTATTACATTATTCCATTTTTGTGTACCCCGCAGCTTTCTCACTTCACTAACATTTCTTAACTATCCTGATCTTTTGTGCTCCTCACCTCCCCCACCTTCTTCCCCCTCCTCCTCTCTTGCTCCATTGTTCAGTCCCATTGGTTGTTTTCATTCTTTCTTATTCATTTGTTTTTCCCTATATCCATCATATAAGTGAGACCATCCTGTACTTCTCTTTTTCTTTTTGACTTATTTCTGCTAATATGAGTCTTTCTAGTTCCATCCATGTTGCTGCGAATGACATGTGTTTGTCCTCCTTAATTGATGCATAGTATTCCACCGTGTCTATGTACCACATATTTTTAAGCCAATCATCTGTTTGGGGGCATTTGGTTTGTTTCCAAATCTTGGCAATTGTAAACAGAGCTGCAATGAACATGTGCGTACAGGTGTCCTTTTGAATTAATGTTTTCATGTCCTCTGGGTAGATTCCTAGTAGTGGGATTGCTGAGTCAAATGTTAAGTCCACTTTCAATTGCTTTAGGTTCCTCCACATGGTCTTCCATAGTGGCTGGACCAGTTTGCGCTCCCACCAGCAGTGTAAGGGAGTTCCTTTTTCTCCACATCCACGCCAACATTTGTTGTTGTCCATTTTATTTATATGGGCCATTATTACTGGTGTAAGATGGTATCTCAGTGTGGTTTTAATTTGCATTTCCCTGATTATTAGTGATGTGGAGCATTTTTTCATATGCCTATAGCCATCTCTACTTCCTCTTTGATGAAGTGTCTTTTTAGTTCTTCCCATTTTTTGACTGGGTTTATTGCTTTGTTTTTGTTGAGCTGTAGGAGCTCTTTGTAGGTCTTTGTTATCAGACACTTGTCACTTGTCTGAAGGGCAAAAATTTTCTCACAGTTGGTTGGGTTTCTTTTTGTTTTATTGTCTCTTTTGCTGAACAGAAACTTTTTAGTTTGACATAGTCCCAGCTATAGGTTTTCTTTCACTTTTTTGCTGGCCATAGTTGTTTCCCCAAATGGATTTCAGAGGTGAAATTCATGAAGGGTTTTGCCCAAGTTTTCTTCAATGTATTTTATGGTTGCAGGTCTCACTTCCAGGTGCTTTATCCATTTTCAGTTAATTTTTGTACAGGGTGTGAGGGTGTTGTCCTCGTCCATTTTTTTTTTACAAGTTTTCATCCAGTTTTCCCAGCACCATTTACTGAAGAGGCTATCCTTGTTCCAGGGTATGTTTTTTGCACGTTTGTCAAAGATTAGTTGACCATATATATGTGGTTTTATTTCTGGGTATTTGAGTCTGATTCATTGGTCTGTTTTTGTATCAGTACCATGCTTTTTTAAGTATTATGGTTTTGTAGTATACTTTGAAGTCTGGAATAGTAATACCTCCTTTCTGTCTTCTGTTTGTCAAAAGGGTTTTGGCTATTCGGGGTCTTTTGTTGTTCCGTATGAATTTCAGTAATATTTGTTCTATCTCTTTAAAATATGTCATTAGGGACTTTATTGGAATTGCATTGAATCTGTAGATTTCCTTTGGTAGTATGGCCATTTTGATAATGTTGATTTTTCCAATCCATGAACAGGGAATGTCTTTCCATTTTTTAACATCATCTTCTATTTATTTTAAGAATGTTGTACAGTTTTCTCTGTATAGGTCTTTTACATCTTTTGTTAGGTTAATTTCCAATGATTTGATTTTCTTTGGTGCAATGGTAAATGGGTGTTCTTCACAATAAAACCTGAAGCCATGATGAGTTAGTCCCTCCAGGAGCTCACTCCTAAATGCCTTTCTCACCTTGTTTTCACATGCTCTCCAGGATTGCCATGTTATGGTAACTGCTTCTCCATCCATTCCTTCAACATTCTGACTTTTTCCTGTGTGATTGCCTTTGAACTTGCTGTTCCCTCTGGAGAAAGTCCCTGAACATAGCTCTACAGAGTTCTTTTACAACTGTCATTGAGAATAGTTAAAACCCCAATTCAATGACTCTTTCCCTGACCACCCACTTTAAGGCACCCCCTATCCTCTCATCCCTTGATGATACCATCCAAATGTGTTTTCCTCAAAGCAGTTATTATTGGAAATCATCTTGCACACTTGTGTGTGGAAATACATGAAGAAAAAAGCCTATCTAGAACTGTCTGTAGTAAGGGAGTCAGCCACCATCACTTGTGTTTTGGCAGAAACCAAAGCAGTGTGAGGAATCAGAGAACTTTGCAGTGGGGAAAAAATAGAAGACTTCAGGCATGACCTGATTGAGGAGGTAGCTGGAAGGGGATACAAAGCTATGTGACTTGTTTTCAGTACATATTTCATTTCCTCTGGTTTCTACAAAATTGGAAGTGAGGATAAAATTAAAGAAGCTGTGAGTTATTACTCAATTTGTGGCCATTTTGTATCAATGATTAGAGAGAGATCTTCATCTCACATTCTGCAAGTTTGACTCATAGCAGGATTGCTTCCTGGGCTATTTATTGTAGATAAAGATGGCTTACTGGGCAAGTTGCTATACATGGATCAAGAGTCTAGTTTTGTCTATGGCCTAGTGATTTTTCACCATTGTATACAGTCTCACAGTTTGTAGAACATATATGTCTCCCAAGTGGAATTTAAACTCCAGATAAGCAAGTCTCCTATGTCTTGTTCAATATGGGCTCCCTAGGAATGAAAAACTGCCCAGCGCATAGTAGTTGCTCAATACATATTTGGTAACCATTGATTGATAATTCAACTGAGTACACAAATACTTTAGTGCTATATATTTATTACCTCTAGAGACCAAAAGCACAATGAAAAGATATAAGGGTAGAGCTTTCTTTGTGGTCAGCATGGTTGACTATAGTGATGTATTGACCTGATATAACTCAAACACTCTGAGTTGGTTAAATTAGAATAAGTTCCTTACCCTTAAAATGAGTACAAATTCTATCATAAATTATTCACTAGGACAATAGAATATATGTAGCATAATGGCAACTCAACAATAAGTAGGTGGTTTGGCAGAGATTAGAGTGAGGGCTCACCTGTGAATGGTTTTGGGAGAAGACTAATTATAATGGGTTCATTTATAGTTCAGTAGACTTGAAAGAGTAAAACAAATTGAGCTAAAAGAATACATTCCAGGTGAAGAGTTGTCTGAAGAAAGCCTTAATTTTTCATGAAATGGGAGTTTACTCAGAAAAATCAATATGGCCTTTGGATTTCAGGTATGAGTCTCCTCAACTCCATCCTGGGGAACTCCAGAGCATTGAAGTTAACATTTGTTTAAGTTATTTTGTATGATCAGTTTGTCTGGCTGCTCTTTTCACCAAGAAAATTAAGGGAAACTGTATGTGGAAATGTACAAATTGTTGCCCATTTTCATATCCACATGATACTAGGCCAATAAGTGAATGGTGTTCAAATGCTGCAGGGTATAGTTGCTGTTAGTGCAGTTTTATAACATCGTTGAAGTCCATCAAGCTAAGCTTGTAAAACAAGGGGAAGATCCAGGGGAATATCTTCACATCTTATCAGCTAATAGGAACTGATCTTCTGTGACTTTTCAAATATGCTAAACATGGGCTTGGAAACCAGGCTGCAATTATATCTGTATGGGATTTATTTTCTTAATACATGAAATTGTGGAATACTTTAGCCAAGTGTAGAAGGCACGTTTTACTCTAAAATTCCTGGCTTATAAAGACATTTCTCAGTTGATGGGATTAAAGAAGAATTCACATTTCCCAGGCCTGGTTTAGATGTAATTTTGTAAGATATTTCTGAGGGACAATTTGTCAAAGTATATTGAAAGCTCTGAAAAGTCTGATATATCACTTTGAGGAGTTGGTCCCAAGAAAATTAAAAAGTAATGTATGGAATAAATATGATGGACTAGGAGACATTAGCTCCAATTCTTGCTCTGGGGAAGTATTTAAGAATAGGACCAGTTCAAATGGAGGTTACCAAAGACTGTAGTTTAATGCCAGGAACTCCAGTGGGAAAAACTTTTCACCTCAGAGACCTGGAGCCATGCACAGGGCCTACTCCTGTTGCCCAGCCAACAGAGGTAAGATATATCCACCAAAGCAGCAAGGGCACAGAGGTAAAAATAACCACAACTTGGTCAGCTTCACCATGCCATCAAATTCTAAAACAACTGTGAATCAATATGTAGAGCAAGTCTGAACAGAAAACACAGGAAGGAGGAAGAATACAAATATTCGAGCAAGCCCTAAGAACAATCACTCATCACCAAAGGATAAACAACCTACGGAAACCAACATTGAGATCATGGAAGAAATGCTATCGATGGAGAAAAAAGGGAAAGCAAGATGTCAGAAATTTTCAATGAGCTAAGAGAAGAAGTATAAAAATATAAAAAACAATGCAGCAAAATGAGCAATATCATTTATGAACAGAAGAATGAAATTGAAACCCTAAATAAGAAGCTGACCGAGATATAGTTTCTAAGCGGAGCAATAGAAGAGCTCAAAAATGCAGGGAAAAAACAGGAAAGCAGATTAGAAGAAATGGAAGAGTGAATTAGCACACTTGAGCACACAGAAGTAGAGAGGATGAAGAAAGAAAAAGAGAAAGAAAAACAGAGTAAAAAGACAGAAGAAGAAATCCAAGATATGTCAGATACCCTAAAGAAAACAAATATAAGAGCAATTGGAAACCCAGAAGCAGAAGAAAAAGACATGGGATCTGAAAGACTTTTCAATGAAATAATGGAGGAGAATTTCCCAAATCTGAAGAAAAAATGAAAATAGACATACAGGAAGCAAAAAGGACACCAAACTACTTTAATGAAAGAAAAAACACAGCAAGACACATCATAGTAAAACTCTCAAGAGCCAAAGATAAAGAAAAAATTACAAGATTAACAAGAGATAGGAAACAGATAACCTACAAAGCAAAACCCATTAGATTGACTTCAGATTTCTCAGAAGAGACACTCCAAGTAAGGTGAGAATGTGGCTACATCTTCAAAACACTCCAAGATAAAAAGTGCCAGCCAAGAATACTCTACCCAATAAACTGTCCTTTCTTTATGAAGGAAAAATTAGAGCCTTCTCAGACAAAGCTTCCAGAAATTTACTACCGCCAACCCCCCACTCCAAGAACTTCTGCAAGAAGCCCTAAGATTGAAACCCACAGAAGAATAGAAAAGAATGAATGGAGGAGGAGGAGGAGGAGGAGGAGCAGGAGGAACTAAAACAGAACCCCAAATGACCACCAGGAACCCAATGTTAGAACCTCAAACATAAAAATTACTCTAAATGTCAATGGATTAAACTCATCAGTCAAAAGACAGAGTTGCAGACTAGATTAAAAGACAGAACCCAACATTCTGCTGCCTCCAAGAAATACATCTGATCCCAAAAGATTAGTACAGATTGAAGGTAAAAGGATGGGAAACAATTTTACAAGCAAATGGAACCCAAACAAGGCAGGGGTAGCCATTCTTATAGCAAACAAAGCAGATTTCACAAAGGTCACTACCTAATGGTTCAAGGGTCAACCCACCAAAAAGACATAACAATTATCAACATAAACTCACCAAATGAGGGTGCAACAAGATTCATAAGACAGCTACTAAGAGAACTGAAAACAAATATTGATGAAAATACATATATAGTAGGAGATTTTAACACCCCACTCTTGACAAAGGACAGATCAAAAAAAACAAAAGCTACACAAAGACACAAAAGCCTTAAAAGAAGACTTAGACAAAATGGACCTAATAGATATCTACAGGACACTACACCCACAAAGGAAAGACTACACCATCTTCTCAAATGCACATGGACTATTCTCTAAAATTGACCACATATTAGGCCACAAGGCAAACTTGAATAAATACACAAAGATTAAAATAATACCAGCATTCTTCTCAGATCATAAAGGCATCAAACTAGAAATCAACAATGAAAAGAAAGCAAGAAGAGCATCCAACACTTGGAGACTGAACAGCATGTTACTAAATGAATGGGTAATCAAAGAAATTAAAGAAGAAATTAAAACCTACTTCAAAACAAATGACAAAGAAGACTCTGCATTCCAAAATGCCTGGGACACAGCAAAAGCATATCTAAGAGGAGGTTCATAGTAATACAGTCCCAGGAAATAACCAAAGAAATAACCTTAACTCCCAAGTTGAAAAATTAGAAAAAGAGCAACAAAAAAATCCAAAACCCAGAAGACAAGAAATAATAAAAATAAAAGAAGAAATAAATAACCTAGAAACCAAAAAGAATATCCAGAAAGTCAACAAAACCAAAAGCTGGTTCTTTGAAAAAATAAATAAAATTGATAAACCCCTTGCAAAGCTCACAATGGAAAGAAGAGAGAAAATTCAAATAAACAGGATCACAAATGAGAGAGGGGAAATTACAACACATACAAAAGAAATCCAAAGGATAATAAGAGATTACTATGAACAACTCTCTATGGAAATAAATACTACAACCTGGATGAGATGGACAGATTCTTAGACACAACTACCCAAAATTGAGCAAAGATATAGAGAACTTAAACAATCCAATTACAAGCAGCAAAATAGAAGCAATCATCAAAACTCTACCTAAAAATAAGAGCCCAGGGCCAGATAGCTTTATTAATGAATTCTACCAAACATTCAAAGATTAAGTAACTTCTGCACTACTACAGCTTTTCAAAAAATTTGAGAAGGAAGGAAAGCTGCCAAACATATTCTATGAAGCAAACATCACACTCATACCAAATCAAATAAGGACAGCTCCAAGAAAGAAAATTATAGACCAATTTCCCTAATGAACACGGATGCAAAAATTTTAAACAAAATCCTGGCAAATAGAATCCAACAATGCATAAAAAGCATTATTCACCATGACCAAGTGGAATTTATCCCAGGGGCACAAGGATGGTTCAACATCTGGAAATCAATTAACATAATATACCACATCAACAAAGAGAAAAACAAAAACCACATGATCATATCAATAGATTCAGAGAAAGCATTTGACAAAGTCCAGCATCCATTCATGATAAAAGTCCTTGAAAAAATGGGAATAAGATATCATACCTCAATATAATAAAATCCATCTATGACAAGCCTACGGCAAACATCCTAAATGGAGAAAAACTAAAATTATTCCAATTAGGATCTGGAACAAGGCAAGAATGCCCACTCTCCCCACTACTTTTTAACATTGTACTGGAAGTTTTAGTTAGGGAAATAAGGCAAGAGAAAGAAATAAAAGAGATACAAATAGGAAAAGAGGAACTGAAGCTATCATTATATGCAGATGCCATGATTCTCTATATAGAGAACCCAAAATAATCCATGGAAAACTACTTGAAATAATAAACCAATTCAGTAAGGTAGCCAGATACAAAATCAATACACAGAATATGGTAGCTTTCCTATACGTAATAACAAGAGGAAGAAGAAAGTAAGAATGCCATCCCATTTACCATTGCACCAAAAACAATTAAATACCTAGGACTAAACCGAAGAAAGCACATGAAAGAGCTATACAAAGAAAACTTTTAAAAGCTACTAAAAGAGATAGAAGAAGACATGAGGAAATGGAAAGACATTCCCTGCTCATGGATTGGAAGAATTAACATCATCAAAATGGCCATCCTTCCAAAAGCAATCTACTGATTCAATGCAATTCCTATAAAAATTCCAGTGACGTTCTTTAAAGAGATAGAAAAACAATTACAGAAGTTCATATGGAATAACAAAAGACCTCGAATATCAAAAAGCCTCCTGTCCAAAAAAAAAGAGAATGGAGGGCCAACTATCCCAGACCTGAAGTTATGCTATAAAGCCATAATAATTAAAACAGCGTGGTACTGGTACAACAACAGACAATCAGACCAATGGTACAGAATTGAGTGCTTGGAAATAAACCTACACAGATACAGTCAACTAATCTTTGACAAAGTGGGGAAAAACTTACATTGGAACAAAGATAGCCTTTTCAATGTATTGTGCTGGTAAAATTGGACTAAGATCTGCAAAAAAAAAAAAAAGGAACAAGACAACATCCTCACACCTTGTTACAAAAAACAACTCAAAATGGATAAAATATTTAAATGTCAGACCTGAAACCACAACAGATATAGAAAAAAACTTGGGAAAAACCCTCCAGAAAGTACAATTCAGAAACCCCTTTTTGGAAAAATCTACGGATGGCAAAAAATTGAAGGAAAACAAACAGATGGGACTACATCAAACTAAAAAGCTTCTGTACAGCAAAAGAGACAACAGAAAAAAATAAAAGTAGCTCAACTGAATGAGAAAAAATTTTTGCCCTCCACAAGAGTGATAAGGGTTTAAAAACAAAGATCCACAAGGAACTCACACAATTAAACAAAAGCGAAACAAGAAGTCCAATCATAAAATGGGAAGAACTAAAAAGACACTTCTCCAAAGAAGAAAAACAAATGGCTAACAGGTACATGAAAAATTGCCCACTAGCAACAAGGGAAATAAAAATCAAAACCACAATGAGATACCACTTTACACCAGTATGAATGGCCCATATCCATAAAATGGGAAACAACAAGTGCTGGAGAGGATGTGGAGAGAAGGGAATTACACGGCTGGTGGGAATGTAAACTGGTCCAACCTCTATGGAAATCTGTATGGAGAACCCTCAAATTAATGAAAATAGAACTACCATATGACCCAGCAATTTCCCTCCTGGGAATTTACCCAAAGGAGACTTCAATGTGGGTACAAAGGGACACCTGTACTCAGATGTTCATTGCAGCACTATTTATAATTGCAAGGACATGGAAGCAACCAAAATGTCCAAAAACAGATGACTGGATGAAAAAAAAAATGTGGTATATATACACAATGGAATATTACTCATCAATTAAAGATGACAAATTAGATGATTTTATGATAACATGGATGGACTTAGTGGAATTCATATTAGCAGAAACAAGTCAAAAAGAAAAAAACAGAAACCAAATGGTTTCACTACTATATCTGACATGGAAAAGATAAACAAAAATCCATGCGGAAAAGTCAACAACCAAATTGAAATACACAACTTGGGGGGCAGACAGGGTGGGAACAGTCAGGGAGGGAGGGTGAACCCAAGAGATCATAGAGATGTGAAATTTATATATAAATAAATTATTCTTTAAAAAAGAATAGGACCATATGTTCATAGAAGAATAGGCACTAACTTCTAAAAAGCTAAAGGATGGTATGTATATAAGAGCCCAGTTTTCAAATATGTCAAGAATACTGTAACAGTAGCTGAGCATTTACCAAGGAGCCAGAGGGACAAGAAGGAAAATGACGTGAGAGGAATAAAAGATCAAGGTAGCACATCACTAGGGCAGGAACAGAAAGTTAAGAATCAGTTAGTGGTTTTGCCATTTTTTTCCTTCTCCTGAACTGCAGATTCACGTCCAAAAGCAGATTGGAGACACGGTCACACTATGTTAGTATTGCGGTTTCCCAGGAGAGCAACCGTATCTTCAGTCTTCCTGGCCAGAGTTAGGTTGGCATCAGAGATTTGGACTCCGGCTATATATTGAATTATTTTTAAGTGTTCACTTACTTTCTGTGACAGTGATTTTTTAAATGTGTTCTTACACAATAGATGTCCATGCATTTTCAAAATACTCATGCATTGATAGACATGAATGGATTGCCATTAATGATACTAAAAAACATGGGGATGATTACACATGAATCTTCTCTGCTGCACATGCATACACCTTATTGCAAAATGCACTAATTCGTCACTGAAACTAACCTGCTAGGATATGGTAATATGTTGACATAATTCATGCTCATACTAGCTTAAAAATTATATCGAATATAGTCCTTACGATGCACCAATACTCCCTTACTAAGACAAATAGTGCTGGGTGGCATATTTCATTGACAATTGAATACCAATCAATGTAGAAATATGTAGCGGTGCCTATAAAAGACATTTTGCTGGCAATGTGTACTTTACGAAGTCGATTGACGCAGGGAAGATGCTCTGGAATAATTGGAATTTTGTATCTAACACAGTGAACATCGTTTGAAGTTATCTATGGAGTTAAATCTGAATTTTAAAAATACATCATTAATGTACAGTTAATACAGCTTGATTATTGAAACCATGGAGAGCCATTCACTGACCAAACGAGCTTGTGCGGTGAGATAGGGCAAACTCCATCTCGCCTTAATTGCCTCCGGCAAACTGGAGGGAAAATCTAGCACTAGGTTCCATTAAAGATATGAAGGCGCCCCTGTCCCTCCAAAAATATTTACCTAGAAATTCTTCCTTAACACAGATAGTGACTCCCTGTGAGCTATCCGCCTGCCCCCAATTACCTCTCAGGAATTAATATGTTAACCAATTTAATTGTACCTTCACCCTTTGCCTTCCTTTAAAATTCACCCAACCCTTGCCCTGTCTCTATATATACCCCTTTCTTTTGTTAATAAATTGCCATTTGGTTCATTACTTTCAAATCAAACCTTAGCCTCCGCAGCAAAGTCATCTCTCTCGTGATCTCTTGTACCTTGTGCTCGGCCGTCAACAAAAGACATGTTCTTACTTACCCAGTACCACTTGTATCCCAAAACGTAACATAAAATTTTGCACATTGGAGATAAGGGAGGTTAGTCATATCATGAGAATAAAAAATGTAGACTTCCTTGGAGGAGGGACAGTGCTGGAGTGTTGGCGGGGAGGAAAGGAGTCCCAAAGGACAATGTAGAAACTTTGCAAGGAAAAAGCCCAAGGGAAAGAAAGTTCTCATAGCAGAATAATGAATCAGATAGTAGAGATATAAAGAACCAGACAGTAAAGGTTCTTTTGGGGGGATCCATCAGTCATAGACTTTGAGAAAATCGTGGCTCCAGTAGCAAAATCTGGGGAGCTCAAAAATCACATAGGTGGTCAATGTGAAAACTCTCTGTACATTCATGGCCATGAATTTCTAGGAAAAAGAGGGTAATTCACACTCTCCAAGATGGAATGGAGCAAGTGTTGGGTGTGGGAGAGGGTAGAGTTGAAAGAAGGAAAACCCAAAATAGTTATAGGGAAAAGGCTTTGCCACTTACCAAGACCCCTGTGTTCTGGACTCAATGCCAGTTTGTTTTACAAAAGTACAATGAATGAAATCTGCATGGCTGACAGTAACTTCCTGGTAAGCAGAGAAACAGCAGCCTTCTCAGAGCAGATCAACTTGAACCAAAGAGTTCAGGAAACCAACTGTACATGAAAGAAAGACTTTAAATATGCAGATGCTCTGGAAGCTCCCGTCTCCCAGGTGAAAGAAATTGGAAACACTGTGATTGGAACCATCCAGCCTCCCCAACACAACCAGATCTTAAAGTAAACATTGGCTCTGATATTAGTCATATTAAAAGCACCTTATTTTTTAATTTTTTAAAATTTTTATTTATTAAATATTTTATTTTACTATGTTATCTACCCCGGGGTTCTCCCACCACCTTATCACCTATGAACCATTGTCTTAGTCTTTTGTGCTCCTTCCACCCCCAACTCCCTCTCCCCCTCTCATGCTCTATACTTCGATTTTGCTGAAAAGTAGTTTTAAATATTTCTTGTCTATCTGATTGTTTGTTTCCCCTTTGTCCCTCATATACGTGAGACCATCCCGCATTTCTCTTTTTCTTTCTGGCTTATTTCTGCTAACATCACTCCCTCTAGCTCCAGCCATGTTGCTGCGAATGACATGTTTGTCTTTTTTGGTTGATGAATAGTATTCAGTCATGTACATGCACCACAGCTTTTGGACCCCTTCGTCTATTTAATGATCTAGTTTATAAAACTCATGCCTCTTGACTGCATTATCTGCTGCCGGCATCACCTTTTGCACCCACCCACCCTGCTGCTGAATGCCGGTGTATCTAATTTGACCACATCCTTAGTAGCTTCCGAATGTATACCGGGCACGTCTTGTGTTTCGCCATGGGACTTTCCTGCTGCTGTGGAGCAAGGCTGCTCACCTGCATACTCACAGGGACAGAGTGTTCCCTCCTAGAGAGGGGGGAGTGTCTAGATTCTATGGATCTAAATTTTAGAAATAAAATTCCATGAGACCCAGTCAAATTTCAACTTCAGTAAAACAAGAAGACTGGCTTAGTTTAGGTATATGTTCCATGTCATATTTGAGACACACGATACTAAAACTATAATTGCCTATCTGAGATTCAAATTGAGCAGGGTTTCCTGCATCTTATATGCATCACATGGTTTTATCATTCCCCTGCTTTCCCGTTTCACACACAGTACAGCCTGATTCTTGTTCCTAGAGATCACATCCCCCAAGACCCAAATGCAAGAACGTCTTTCTTTCATGATCTCATCTTCCTGGGAGAACAAAGGCTCAAAAAGTCACAAACACATTCTATGAATTTATAAGAATATTAGAGTTAGCGACTTAGGATCTTTTCTGGTTCCTTCAAAATCCCAGTAATAGCTGTTTTATTTCTTTGAGGTGCCAATGAAAGCCTTCATTGCTTTAAGTCTGTATTTCACTTTTCGTGCAGCGCCAGTTTCATCAATGTTTGCTTTTCCAATCCATGAATGACAGATCTTTTCATTTCTTTCAATCTTCTTCTTCTTTTAACAGTGGCATAGTTTTCACAGATCTGAAAACTCATTTAACGGAGTCTCCTGACTCCCATTCAAAACCTTTCAACTAGAAGACTACGTTAAGACTTACTTCACACTCCACATGTAAAAAAACCCTCAATTTCATATTTCTGTAAATGTGGTATAACACCATTCAGAATGAAAATCACAATTCTTTCATTTTCCAGAAAAAAAGAAATCTCCAAATTCAACCACCAATACAAACTAGATCAGCAATTAGACACACATTATTCCAAAACATCTTTCTATGGATCTGTATAGATAGAAATATCAATACAAAGACAGAAAATTTTATAGTTTACATATGTAATTAATTACATTTCTTTTTATTCTTTTAAAAAAAGTAAAATAATCCAAGGAACTATTTCACGTTAGATGCAGATTTCCTTGCCACAAGATATGGTATTTCTGAAAATTTCTCTTAAGTGTAGTACAGCAAAGCATAACAATATGAGTAAATTGGAGTCATTTAGTTTTCATTGTTTCCTGTTTGTACAGTACAATTGACTGGTCCTTGTGAAGGATGAGAGCATTAAGTCTCACAACTTTTCCCCTCTCCTTGGCTATTCACCTACCAATTGCTATGAATTATGTCATTCATTTTACTTTGTCCAGGTTTTTAATATGTACATCCTGTTCCATGATTATAATTTATCCATTTTCTCTTATGATTAGTTTTATGTTGCAATAATTTCCAATGTAGCTGACCTCACCACCTTTACCCTATGACTTCTCCATTCCCAAGGTTTTTGCGTTGAGTCATCTCTTAATCAGCTCCAGATATCTTTATGAAACAGAGATTTGATTTTCTTGCTTGTTTTAAAGAAGGGTTTTGGCACCTGTGTTTTCTTATCTCTTTCAATGTTTGAGGATGTCTGTCTGTTGCCCTGCTAGTTGAATGATATCATTCTTTGATATAATATTCTGAGGTCTCATTTTCTTTGCCTTGGGAATTTAGAAGTATATTTTCATGATCTTTGTCCTTTAAAATCACAAGGAAATCAGACTTTTCCCTCATAAGAAATTTGCTTTTCTAGTATGAATACCTAAAGAATTTACTTTTTAGCCAAGAAATTCAATAGCTGAATGAAGCTAAATCTTCAAACATCTTTTTGAAAATTGTATGCAAGTCTGTGTGTTTCATTCTCAAGACTTGAAATTATATTTGTTTCAGTGTTCCAGTGGCTATATTTTAATAATGTATTTTTATTTTATTTTACTTTATAAATATAATATATTTTATATTTGTTATTTTATTTTTAATTGATTGCACATATATTTATATAAATTAATTAATATATTTATATACATATATATGTCACCTGTGAACTATCATCTTAATCTGTTGTGTCCATCCCTCCCTCAATTTTACCTTCTTGCACTATGCTTCAGTTCAGTTGACTATCAGTAAAATTATATATTTTATTGATTTTCCTTGTTCACTGTCTGTTTCCTGGAAAAGGTAAGCTTCCTGAGTCCAGGATCTTTGACCTCCTAAACAGTACTAGGATTCTTCAGACTCTAGAACAGGGCCTGGTAAATTATAGAAAATAACTTTCCATTTATTGGAGAAATATTGTTGAAGAAGTGGCTTTCTTATTTCAGATAACTCTCTGAGATGCATTTTTTTGATAATTTTCAGCCTTAGTATTTTGTTCCACTATATGAACACAGAGCATGATCTATCTGTAAACTAATGGTTTATGGTATCATTTTTGAAAGATTTGCACACCACCTAGAATGCATTTGAAATAAGAGATGGAGTAGAGATTCATATTTTCATTTTACCAACATTTTATTATTTGACCCATGGCAATCAATTACATAATCCCCCCTTCCAAACCATGTGTTGAGTGCTTCCTTTAAATATAAGCAATCCTTATATTAACTTGGGTTGGTTTCTGAACACCTTCTTAAGTTCTGCTAAATGGGCTATTTTCTCCCATTCTAAAATTTACATTTCTCAGTAATTGTTATACATTCTCCCTGCCATCCTTCTCTACTGAAATCCTGTCTTCGCCTGTTCAACTTTGCTGTCTCATCTGTGTTCACTGAGATTATTTCACATCTCTCCTTTATGCCAGTAATGTTATTTCAGCCATGTCTATCTGATCTAATATTTACACTGCTCTCTTTTTACTGGATTTCTTATTACATTCTTCCAAAATGTGAAATGCTTGTGAGAAATTGTCTTCTAGATTGAAAGCTTTGTTTTCCACATGCTAGAGCCATTGTTTTGTTTTGTTTCCTTTTCACAGAGGAGTGCCTATACGTCTGTTGACCGAGTTGTTCAGTGATTTCTTTCACCTTGTTCGTTCATAGATGTAGAATTGTGCTCTGCTTCTCATATGTATACATGTGTGTCAGGATTAGTCCTTTTTATTCCTTTCTTGCATTGTCTGAGCCTGCATTGCTATCCTTCCAAGTTCGAATTTGAAGGCTGGGTTTTGGTGTTTCACCCATTTTTTTTCTGTACCATATGGACTTGGAGAGAGTGAGAAAGACAACTGAGGCAAAATGAGCATACCTTTGGGTGGAATTCCTGGGGTTCTCACTCTGTTTTTTTTTTTTTTCCCCTTCATAGTTAGCTTTAGCTTAATAGTCACCCTACACAGATCTTAGTCACATCCTATTCTCACAGTGAGCTCATTCAGATAGAAAGCCACAATGTAGAATTTTTCAACTCATGGAACTGAAAAGAAATTCTAGCTCAGAACTGGCCGCATGTTTTTCTCCATTGGCAAGATTGGCATATAAGATGCAGGAAACCCTGTTCAATTTGAATCTCAGATACGCAATTAGTTTTTAGTATCGTGTGTCTCAAAGATGACATGGAACATATACCTAACCTAAGTCAGTTTTCGTGTTTTACTGAAATTGAAATGTGACTGGGTCTCATGAATTTTTATTCCTAAAATTTAGATCCATAAAATCTAGACACCCATTCCCCCCCCCCCCCCCAGGTGAGAACAGTTAGGCCCTGATACAGTCAGAAGAATCAGGATGTAGCATGTATGAAACGGGAAAGTAGGGGACTGGCAAAACCAGATGACACTAAGCTGGTTTGGGGGCAACCTCAGCTTCACTCCACCGAGTTATATAGAAAAACATCAGGTGCTCAGTTCCCTGCACATGTAGCTTCACACTGCCTGTGTGTAGCCTTCAGTGTTTTTCACTATTTCTTTGCTGTTTCTGTTTACTCTCTGCTGTTTCTGTTTATTCTCTGCTTATTAAATTTTAGTTAAAAAGATTGAAGAGCCAAGGATACCTGCCCAGCCACGTTTCTCCAAATTTTGGACTATTCAGAAGTGTTAGCATTTTGCTGACTGATCATGAAGGCTGGGGTGGAGGGTGATGGCAGGTCAGAAGACACAAGCCCCACATGGAACTTTATAAATCAAACTTTATAAATCAAACATAAAATATGTATGGCTTAAAGTTGTAGACACTCTGTATTTAGCTGATACTGTTGTTCTTTAAGATTTTCTAGGCATTTTTTAATAGTTCGTTTCTTAATGGGAATAGGAAACTTCTCAGTGCAGTATAATTTAGTCATTTTTTTTAACCTGGAAGTCTTCTACATTACTGTTTTCAGAATTTCAAAATTCCTTTAATAATGGCACCTTCAGAAAAGGAAGCAAAATAATTTCTAGCTGAATCAGTTCAGTCAAAGGGTATTAGTGGTCATCACTGTAGTCTGCAATGTTAACAAAAATGTCCTAAGATGCCAGCTACTGTTGTTAACAAAATTTGGTACAGGAAGCCTTTGATGAATGCACTGGCAAGTTTATCCATAAGCATAATCATAAATGGATGAACTCAATAAGAAAAAAAAAATTATTTGCTGTAATACCATTATAACTAGTTTAAACATTTTTGGGTTGTGGGTTGAATCTGTTCTTGCATCTTTCTCAGAGGCCATATTTGCCAAATTGATAAAATTAAGTTAATGGAAGATGAAAATGAATATTACATTCAGAAGAATAAAATGTAGTGAGATTTTTTTCAAAGAGAAAACATCCATCATATTGCTTTATTACATTTGTTTAGATGCTTTTTTTATTGTTATTATTTTCTGATGTGGGATATCAGCATGACCATTCCCTTTCTCAACTGTTCCATAGACAAGCTAAAAGTCCACAAGCACGCCTACCTTTCCCTGCTCTCTGGAGAAAGACATTGAATCATGCACACATGAAGGAAGTGTGGAAAGGCACAAACCCCATCTTCAGTCTGGTCACATTAAGACGCATCAGCTCTCTCCCAATGGTTCTTCGCGAAATGTAGGTGCGGGCTTGTGTGCTGCCTCTACTTCGGGCTTTGCGTCTGCCCTGCTCTACACACTGGGAAACAATTCATTTGATTAGTTAATCATGTCCGGCAAATGGCCCATTTAAAATCAGACTGGCGGAGCCAGTTGGGTCTTTGGCAATCAGCTAAAGCATTGTTAGACTCCAGGAGACAGAGGCTGAGGGTGGGCATGACTTTGTTGAGCAATTACACAAACTAGGATCAGAACCAGGATCTTTCCCACTCCCAGCCTTCACATACTTTGGCTTGAACTACTTTCTGGGTTTGATTTGTATTATACTTGGTTGTGTATTTTTTTCTTTGAACTACATTACAAATGATGGTGCAGAATCAAATTGACCAAGCAATAATGCAAACACAGAATAGAACAAGAGTTAGTATTGGGCAAATACCTGGAAACCAAGAGGTTTGTGTACAGCACTACTTCCCCTCCCCACTGCCACAGTCTTATACTTGGCTGGCTCTCCGAACTGATCGTTATTCCTTTAGGAACAAGAAAGTCTTTCTCCCAGCCAGCTTTTTCAGAGTCCAAATATTAACAACTCCAAGGGCATTCGCTTTTAAATGGATGCCAGGCATTTAATTCACTGTCACCGAGGCTTCTCTCCACCACCTGCGCACAGCCAGCAGCCCACACAAAACACCCGCCATTCTCTCCTACTGTCATCAAAGACAGCAACTGAGTGTGTACTGGTTTGTCCATCACTCCTCAGTACATGCAGTGTGAACTCACTCGGCACTGTGCGTAATGCCGGCAATGAGAAGAGACACAAGTCCCCATCCCTGTCCTGAAAGTGTTCACTGTCCAGCTCTTCAGCAAGAAAAAATATTGCTCACAGCACAACCAAAAAAAAAATGAAATAGTGCTTTTTCCCCCAAAAGTTTTATTTTTTATTTCCTGTTTTAAGAAAAATTAACATTGGGTCCTTTATTTATCTCTCTAGGATCAAAAGTGTTACTTGACAATCTAATTGCTCTGTGGATTGAAGACCAATATTGTACACCATGACCTCATTAAAAATACCATGGTTTCTATAAATAAAAGCCCTTGGATGGATCAGGATGAGAACTGACATTGGCGTCATTTTTTTTAAAGGCCATTGTTGTGACATTTGTGTCTGCTACACAGATATATTGATTTGTTCATTTCCCCTTTGGGGGGAAAACAGGATATACAAGCTACACCGTCCTGTCTATTTGTCATGCTGAATACCTGTGGTAAGGCAAATAATTTAAGGAGAACTGAAATGTCATCTCGATGTTCTCCTCTCATCAAGATATTATCCAGCACATTATTTCTCACTGCCAGGAGGGTAAACATAGAGGATCACGTTTTCAAATAGCTTAGCTAATTTTAAGACACATCAATTTTCATGTGTGAAATGAGTGCAATAATTGTCTGGGTGTATGGCAGACTATGCATGAAAATGTAGATACACATTTCCGGGGTGAACTTAAGGGGAGTGTTAGAAAATTCTTGCAAAATTTGGTATACTTCCATCAACCATTTGACAGATGTGCGAACTCATTCACTGCAAAGAAATAGCAATGCTAATACAAAGTTAAAATATATATGAACTTGCAAGGATGTATAGAATTTTCTCGTTGTTTCAGAATTTCTTTCCAAACTGTGAAGAATATTAATGAATATATAGGTGCAAGTGATTACATGAGAATATAAATGATAATTCCCAAGATGTGGTGATGTGCAAAGCAGCAGGTTATACAGACCAGGCTCGAGAAGAATTGTCAGGGACAGTGTTGCCTTCTAATATTTGAAGATAATACCTTGATTAAGACAACAGGCAGCATACTGATTCTACATAGAGCCCAAGGGCTGAGCAGGTCAGAGAGGTGTAGTTATAGAAATCAGAGCACAATTTGATGAAAGGAAAGGTCGAAGAGCTTTCTATCAATTAGAGCTGTGCTTGAATAGAACGGACTGCTTTGAAAAGCAAGACCTCTCCCTTATCAGAAGTGGTTAAGCATAAAAACAGGCTGAATAGTGATCAAGGATCCTTTATCTTATGCTGATATTTTTTTGATGCTCATGCTTTTTCAAATGATGAATCATGGTGTATGTCAACTATATCTCATTAAAAAAGGAAAAATAAAATAATAACATGATTTTGGAGTTGCTTACTGCATTCGCCTCAGCTTTTCATTGTTGTTGACATATAGCTCTTTGCAAGAAGCATTGGAATATGGAAGATAAACTCTAGGTTGCCAATAAACAGATTTCAGTGCAATTAAGTAAAAAGAAAAAAGAAGAGGTAAGGGCAATCCTCCAGTATAAATGTGACAGTTCTCATTTTTCTAGTGGTGCACAGCTCAAAAATTTTAGTCACAACTGCAAGTCTAAGCACAGTTTAAAAATCACGTTTGTTCTCCTCCTAAGCAGGAAGAAAAATGAGGAACAGCAACTTTCAGCCACACAAGCAGTCAAAGTAATTCCTTGGAAACTAACAGCCAACATTAACAAGTGCTACACATAGAGATGTAGAGATGGATGGCCTTCGCATACGTTACATTGTTGACAGTCCTCTCCTTTGAACTGAGCATGCCAAACTTGAGGCTCAGAAGAAAATCTGACTGGTCCAATTTGGTCTGATGGCTCTGGTGCAGATGAGGTGCTGAGGTGACATGCTACTGCATCAAACGGTACCTCTGAGAGGGGATGATGGTTTTTCGGCTAAGAACACAGCTTGAAATTGGTGTATCATATGTGCTCTCAAGTGATGCCATACAATAGCAGCGATAAAACACGAGCATTTTCTCTTTTTAAATATCTTAACATATGATAAAATTTGTTTATTCCATACCTGTTGTTAAACATGGAATGTTATTCAAATATGATCAACAATGCTTCCAATAATAGCCTCTTACTTTGGGAATATTTTGAAATATAACGGTTGGAAGAATTTTGAAATTGTGTCAAGCAAAGTGACAAACTTAATTCCTATTAATAAGGACAGAACTATCAGTCGGCTCTGTAAATACTTTCATTTTGCTTAATGTGAAAGGAAGCAAAGTCATGTCTTATTATGCTAAGATTATTTTATAAGTATTTAAAAAATACCTCTACGATTGGTATGTTAATGACCATAAAACAGTAGAACGTGAAATGTTAATGGGAGTGGGTTTCCAACATATACCAGAATCCTGGCACATAAACACTAAGCTACATTTCCCAGTATAAAATTAATTATAAGTTTATGGCAAAGATAGCCAAGACCCATTGCAAGCATCAGACATATTTGAAATACAAGTTGTATCTCGGTTGTTGCTGACACCTGAGGACAGTTGAGAGTCATCATTTCAGAGACCATCCCTGGACATGGGCCACCACCATGATGGGAAACAATATGGTGTTTTCTAGAAAAACTGAAAAAAGACCTACCACAGGATCCAGCAACCCATTGTGAAACAGACACCCAAAGGAAAAGAAATCAGGTACTGAAAGGGAGAAATATTGCAAATCACTTTATGTGGAATTTAAGAGTGTCAAGTTAGAGGAACAGAGAGTAGAATAATGGTTGTTGATCGCTGGGTTGTGGAGGAAACAGGATGTTGGCCATAGGTTACACATGTATGTATATATGTGTGCATATATGCTAATGTATGTATTCATACTAGAAATATACATGATGGTAACTACACTTAGTGTATGTATTGTACACTTGAAATATGCTGAGGCTAGATCTTAAGTGTTTTCATCACATACACATGCACCATACATACCACAAATTGTTAATTTTTTCAGTTGGTGGACTGAATTGTTTGATTGTGGTAATAGTTTCACAGGTGTATTTATAGTAAAACACCATGTTGTCCACCTTAAAAATATATAACTTTTTAAGTTGTCGAAATATATTCAAAAAAATAAGCCATGATATATTCAAATGGTACGGAGATTTCTTAAGAAAAATGAAAATAGAAATTCTATATTATCCAGTAATACCTCTATTATATATTTATGTTAGAAATATGAAAACTCAAATATGAAAAGATTTATGTATGCCTATGAACATAGCAGCACTGTTTATATTTGTCAAGTCATGGAAACAAAGTGCCCTTCAACAGGTGAATGGATAAAGAAATTATGGAATATTACACAGCTGTCAAAAATATAAGATAGTGGATAGACCTGGCGATTATTATATTAAGTGAAATAATTCAGAATATAAAGGATAGATATCAGATTTCACTCATCTGTGGAACAAAAATAACCAGAAAACATTCACAGGCAAAATATAGTAGGGATACCTCCTGAACTCAGTGAAAGAATTTAATGGTTTCTGAAGGGAATAGAGGAGAGAGGAGTGAAGGGAGGAATGCAGAGAGACTATATGCACAGAGGTTTGGCAGAGGCTGAACAGAACATTTGCATATGTGGAAGAGCAAAAATGTAAGCCCAAAACTAAAATAAAAATTTTAAAAACAAAACCTGTATCTGTCATCAAGATCCTGGAAGAAGAGTCTAAGGTAGTTATTCAGGTGATCTACTGGGGGCAGAGGTGACCTCAGAAGGGAGGTCAGGGAAGCAGAGCAATGAAAGGTCATGTAGCTTCAGAAAAAAGGTGGTCTCACTCAGAGACTCACATCACCTGACACCATGGAGAAGTTCTGGAGCACAAATTCCCTAAAATTCTTTCCCCACTTTGAGGAAAGGGAAAGCTGTTTGTGGCTTATGCCAGTCATCCATTGGCTGAGGTCTGCCTCTGGCCTTCAGAGTGATGTTAGATCCCAGCTACTAGCTAAGGTTGATGGTTCCATTCTCAGGTGTCTCACCTGTGCTTTGCATCAGCTGGTCTCCAAAACAGATGAGGGAAGAGTGTTTTGGCCAAAAAAATTTGATCCAGGTTTGGTTGGTGTCACTACAGAAAGCACGATCAGAATAGGAACAAAAACCATGGAAGGAAATATTTGGAAGCGTGCAAAAGGCAATTAGAGTAGATTCAGAAGTCTTGGCATATTTGTGGAAAACACGAATCCTACCTGGGTGAAAATGGAAGGTGGAGCTATTGTATTGACGTGGCTCCTTTCCAGGCTCTGACCACGCCTGTCCTCTTGACTTAGAGATGACCATCTCCCAGCTGTGCCTTTGCGTCACCTTTCTTTGTATACATCTGTGCCCCAGTTTCCCCTTCTTGAAAGGAGACAAGCCATCTTTGATTATGGCCTATCTGAATGAACTCACTGATCTCATTTTAATTTAACTCCTTCTATAAAGAAACCATCTCTAAATAAACTCAGGTTCTGACACAACAGGGTTAGGAATTTAACATGTCCTTTGTAGGGTGACATAATTCAGTGTATAAGAAATATCTTAGAAAATTATGACAGTGTACACACTCAGATGAAATCTTTGATCTCATATCTATATATCATACACACACATATGTGTGTGTGTATATATATATATCACTTTCAATTTTAAAAGTGCTTTAAATGAACCTGAAAATATTTCACCACAGTGACACAGAACTTCTGACTTTTTAATATTAACTCATCCATTCCATCTACATACAGTTTGAGGATAATGTGGACAATATACACACAATTTGTTAATACTTAGACAATGTCTGGAAGTGTTCTCGGTGTTTTTTACGTTACCCTCTTACCTATATGTATACATACACATATATATACATATAATGTATATGTATATGTATATATCTGCATGTGCTATCAGAAATTAAATGTGAGCACAGTTTAATAGAAAGTAATACAATCACTCTTACTATAGCCCCAAATCAATCTGCCTATAGTAAAAAAAAAATCACCCAGCATATTTTAATAGGTAAAAGAAGAGGAGAATCATTTATCTATTAAAAGGGAAGGAAAATAAAATTAATATTTACTGAGCACCAGGTCTTTATGTGCCAAGTACTTGCTGAAGTTCTTTGATTATCTCATTTCATTCAAGCCTCACAGGAATCCCTCAAGGTAAATATTACGATCATCTTAATTTTGCAGATGTGTAAACTGAATCTCAGAGAAGATAGATAATTTGTCAAGACTTACGAGCAGCAGCACGAAAATTTGAATCCAGATGTGTCTCATTCCAAAGATTTTTTTCCTTTCTACTAAACCCTTTGTTCATAGAGACTCCTTAAACCAGTAACAACACCATGAAGAACCAGCAGAATCAGAAACTCAGTCCATAAGGACCAGTGCCATTAATTATTCACAATTTATTAATGCCAACTCCACATCAAACACTGTGCTAGGTGCTGAATACATTGCTTTGAAAAGTCAGGAAGAGTCTCTGCACCATACCTACATTATCAGTTGCAAGTAGTGTATGGACACACAATCCATCTCACAAGGAGATTAATCCACAATTCCCAAGTTTCCAAAAGCACATTCACATCCATTACCTAATTAGGTAGTCAGAATATCTCCAAAAATTAGATCAAATAAATGCTGTTATCATCACTTCATTGATGAGAAAATGTTCTTAGATCAAAATACTGCTTTCTATTGAGTGCTTGCTAAATATCAGGCACTGTGCCAAGCACTTTATATGCATTAACTGATCTGTTCCTCCCAACAACCTAATGAAGTCCCTCCAGTTACCCTATCATTTTAAAATGCAGAAACTGACACAGAGATGGGAACTAACCCACATCGATGACATTACTGATAAATAAATGAGCCAGGCTCAGAATGTGGTATTTTAGATTCAAAAGCGTACACAATGGTGATCAACTCTCTCCTCAAACTTAATTGGTTGTTCCCAGCTAAAATGTGTGCATGTATTTGCCTATCTCTTACCTTCAATGAGAAATGATTTAACCCAATTTGGAAGGAAAAATAAAACACAAGAAGATGCATGTTACCCTTAAACGAAAGGCTATCTAGGAGGATAGGAAGAGGTTTGATTTTTTTTAATTTTTATTTTTAATCTTAATTAAATAATTTCTTTATATATAAATTTCACATCTTTGTGATCTCCAGGGTTCACCCCCCCACCCTCCCTGACCATTTTCACCCTGCCCCCCCCCCCAGTTGTGTACTTCAATTTGGTTGTTAGCGTGTTTTGACTTTCCTTCATGTCTTTTTGTTTTTATCTTCCCCATGCCCCATGAACCATTTGGTTTCTGTCTTTTTCTTTCTGACTTGTATCTGTTAATATGATTTCTTCCAAGTCCATCCATGTTATTGTAAACTCATCCAATTTGTCATCTTTAATTGATGAGTAATATTCCATCGTGTATATATACCACATCTTTTTCATCCATCTGTCTGTCTTGGGACATTTCGGCTGTTTCCATGTCCTTGCAATTATAAATAGAGCTGCAGTAAACATCCAGGCACAGGTATCCCTTTGTACAAGCTTTGAGATCTCCTTTGGGTAGGTTCCCAGAAGAGCAATTGCTGGGTCAAATGCTAGTTCCATTTTCATTAACTTTGAGGGCCCTCCACACTGCTTTCCATAGAGGTTGCATCAGTTTACATTCCCACCAGCAGTGTAAGAGTGTTCATTTTTTAGTATCATACAAACATATGCATATGTTTATGACCTTTATCTCTGCCATATGCAACCAGCCTGTTTAAGTCACAGCAAAAAGGAAAGCTTGGTCAATGTTAAAGTTCATAGTAGCCAGAACATCTGCTCAGAACTACAACTGTGCTTAACAGAGATCAGATAAGAATGTACAGAGATCAGATAAGAATGTATCTCAAGAGTTTCTCCATAGATAATACCGTGTGATGTCATGAACATTCTCTTGATAGACAAGAGTTTCAAAGGGCTGCTTCTTTGCTGCCCCTGTGATGAAATGAAATCTCCCAAGGGAAACTTAGTGCAAACAGTTATTTGAAGAGCTCTGACAAAATGAGCCAGGTAATTAATTCTTTTAATTAATTATGTTGCCTGTCAGTATATCTTGCAAAATAGATGGACTGTATAATCTCAAATTCATTCTCTTCACCTACTGTTCTCAGCCTTTGTTTTTTTTTTTTTGTGTGTGTGTGTGTGTGTGCATGTGTTTTCTTTTATGAATATTGGGCAGTCATCATTTTAAAGTTATATATCCTGAAATATGTCTGAATGTAGCTCTTTTATATAATCAATTAGTAACCTCATTTGCAATAACCAATAGTTAAGCATAGAGTTGACATCCCGTTAAGTTTACCAATCTCATAATGCTCTCATAATACTATTTGTAAATTGTTGTTTTCACTACTCAAATCAAGATATGGGGGGGGGCAGATACCTATAATACTGTTTTGTTTTGTTTTTTTACAATTCTTGTGAAAATTACATCCCCACTTAAAAATAAATTCCTCAGCAACTCTAGGTAAGGCAATGTCAGACACTACCACCATAGGTGGGGTTGAATTTCTCTAAAACACTGCAGCCCTACTTGAAGTATACAGATTAATGAAACATTTTGAAGGGGTTCAGCACACCAATGCAAAATATGACACAGATTATTTAGATTATTTAAATTAAAGGCACTAGAAAAACAGGAGCTTCAAAAGGATGTTCTGATTTTTCTTTTCTTCTTTAAAGCAAGAGAAAACTGTTCCATATGAAAAATAATCTCCCCTTACTAGAGATGGTAACATTTTTATCACCAACAAAGGGAAGTCAAAAAATCTGTGGCAACTTTTCAAAATGATCCTTTATAACTTCTACTAACTTCACCAGTTGAGCTACCATAGCCTACACCCCTTTGTCTTGTCATGCTTAAGCGATATTTTTATAATTCCCTACAACCCAACATAAGCACCAGGGAAACTAGTCTTTTGTGACATCTTTACCCTCCAGAAAGACAGGACTATAATACTCTAGATAGGCTACTTATCCATAGGATATTAAATCACATCATTATTAAGATATAGAACTAAGACTTGAATTCTGGTCTTCTGGGGTTGAAGAATTTGCACTTTCTCTAGAATGTTGTTACTGACTGACTTGTTTAGCAAAAGTCTGTGAGAAGAAACATGAGTGGACACTAATTTTGATTGGATATTTTATAGAAAATGTGACATGGTCTATTTGTTGAGCTTTCACTACTTATCTAATCTATTTCTACTAATTCATGTTAATTGCTTCATTTTAACCTGACAATTAGAAGAAGTAGATATTATTTCGTAGATAGGGAAATTGAATGACCTATAGGAAAAGTGACTTTGTCAGGTCACAAGTTCTCAGGAAAAGGAACAAAATCAAACTGCACTATAAACTTAGATGTTCAAGCACTACAATATCCAGCATTCCTCAAACATGAAGTCTCCACATAAAGCACTTAGCTAAACAACCCCAAGATTAAACATAATGACTTGAAGTTCAATATATGTGAAAACATGCATATTGAACAATAATTAACTCCAAGGGTATAAAACATACAGGCATTTAACTAAAAAGTCATTATTGGGCCTTTATCCTCTGAACTAATTACTAATGCAATATGTTCAATTTAACTGGTCACTGAAACAAAATTCAAACAGCTCTCACACACACATCTTCAGAACTGTCTGAAGGAGTTAGAATTTCCCAAGGAAGACTTTTTATGCTCTTGGGGAGCAGCCAACTTAACCTGAAAAGAGATTATAGAGTTTCCCCTATCCTTGTCCCCAAGTTTACTCATCCTTTTTACTTAATATGATTTCCATAGCTTGCAGAATAGATATTCACAGGTAAGCATTTTAGGCTGAAACCACAGTGATTTCTTTATGAATTATCCATTTAATTTGCATTTTTATTGACACAAAGTATCAATCAATCTCCAAATAGAATATAGAGGTTATGGGTATGAGGTGTGAAGTTCTACTGTCTAGATCTGAATTTCATTTCCATTACTTATTGGCTCTAAGGTCTTAGAGAAATTTATCTTTGACATCTCCAAGCATTAGTTTCTTTATCTGTAAAATGAAGCTATAAATAACACTTCATGACATTCTCATGCAGATTAAAAGAAAATCTGTATAAGAGATTCAGCACAGGTTCTAGTAGGGAGTGATTGCTTATTCACTTATTGAGGTAAAGCTGCTTATTCTGTATAGGACACCATTCTAAGCACTTGGGGTATGTGGGTCGGTGGGGGGGGAAGGAATAACTAACCCAAGCAGTGAAGAGATCCTGGATCCACAGAACTTACATTCTAGTGAGCCATAAATGTCCATTTATCAGCAGAGCTTTGTTGTCGTCACTCCCAGTGTTCATTGATGAACATCCTCAACAGGTATCCAGAGACTGTTTAGCTTTTGGTCATGATGATGAGAATGCCCTTCTGGGGGCGTCATTGGTCTCAGGGCAACAGTTCAGGACACAACCAACCACCTTCCAGTGTTACATCAGGGGCTTGCTATGTCGAAGACTGCTATGCTAATTTGTAAAGTTTTGAGGATTGTACAGTCAATACCTTCATGTGCAATAATTGTGGGGAAGAACTGAGTTACAAGGTAGAGCGTTGTAGCATAGAACCTTAAGCTCCATCTGTGATTCGTGGGGAAGAAATGTCCTTTTGAGCCCACTTTTCACCCACAGGAAGGAAACCAGGGAATAAAACAAGAAAATATTTGCTTTAAACTTCTAAATGGGTTCGCTGGAAGCACAAACTGCAGAAACCGTTGGTTGTTCTTTCGTAGTGCAGACAATCTCTCCTCTTTCCTGTGAGAGAGGAGAGGACCATCCCTATGCATCAGTGTGAGTCCTGAAGGAGGTTGAAGATATAAAGACGTGTGATAAAAGAGATCAGAAAGAACACAATGCCATCAACAGTGGTGATAGTCATTTTGTGTTTAGCAAAAATCCTTCTGTTCTCACAGCTCGTCAATAATTGTAAGACATCACAAGAAGAGGATCTGCTGGGACTCTGTAAGCTCACCCAGGTCAGAAGCAATGCAAACAATCCCCTTGGCAAGTCCAGCACTTTGTAGGTACAGTCAATGAAAAGCGACCTCACCAAGGCGGGAGCTGCCTTGTTCCTACTGAGGAAGACTGGGTATTGTAGTGTGCCCTGTAAGAAGTGACTGTTCAGTCTGGCCAGAAAGCGATGCAGAAGTCAGAGAACAAATGCTCCACTACCGTGAGATCAAACATACTCATCTGCCATGGGGATTCATAGCTGCCCTGTGGGGTGGTAGGAAAACTATGGTGATGACACCTGAGAAAAGAAACCCTATATTGTGCGGTAACAGAGTAGGATGCAAAATCCTACTACTACACATCATTTGAGAAAATAAAATGCTTACCTCACACTGTAGTAGAAATGTTCTTTTCAAGAAGCTACTCAGTCTCAAGTAAATAGAAGATCCTTGATATCTTATATTGGCTAGATTAGACCTTGCCCTACAGGCCATCTAGACAGATTAAAGCTGCTAAAATGAAAGTGTGAGATTAATGGTGATCATCATAAGTAAATTGCATGGGAATAATAGATTAGAGATGCATTGGAATGTACTGAGATTCCATGAGAGGCAAAGTCATGAAGATAAAATCCCTAAGTTGAGCAAGAAATTTACTTCAAAGAGGAAGAGTGAAATGAGGATGGTGCTGGGATAGGTTAAGGGGTAATAATATCCCATGCTGTCTACGTGAACTTGAAGGTTGTTGGTGTTTTGTCAATGTCAGTTATAATATTTGAATCCAGTGTTTGTGGATCTCAAGCCTCCCATTCTTTTCAGTAAACTACAAGGCAATTTGTGCCTGAAGAATTCAGCCAGAAACACTAGCCTTAAACATATCAAAGTCATTTTAATTCTAGAAGAATATTTCTTTCTCACATAGGGTTCCAAGAAGGTAACTTTCATTTGGTGTCCTTGCTAGTCAAGGCACAATATCTCTCTTCAGTAGAGCTGGGAAATAGCACAAACCCAGAGCAAATGCAGAGGAAATAAGTAGTGAGGCTTCTGGATTTGAAAGCTCCGCATTGCATTTGGGTTACCAACAAAATCTCCACAAATTTAGTTTGATTGATTTAAAGGTAATAGGGAAGAGGAGCTTATACTTGTATCTCTTGTATGATTTAATTCATAAGGCATACTAGGACCTGTAGATCTATTTTTATCGTCTCAATGGAAAAACTACACTTGATAAATGACCCTTAACAGATTCTTTTTCTGAGTGTCAGCCATGACAGCAAACACAACTTGCCACTTTTCGAACCCTCAGATTATTTCTGTAGTTTCTTGATTTTGTGGTAAGTGCAGTTCACAACAGAAAATCAATACTGATAGGTAAGCACAGCATGCTCACTGTCCTTGAAGAGTTTATGTTCCTGGAATAAGGAATCACTGCAATACAGAAAGGAACAGCAGACGTAGATGAGACACACGTGCTTAATGAGTACGCTTTTTGTTTTAACAAAAAATGAAGAAACTTGGTAAAACAATACTCCTGAAGTCTGGGGATTTCCAATGGTCTCATTTTTTGCCTGCAAAAATGTTTATAATCTGGCTTCCTGTTAAAAGATCATGCCAAATATAACAACTTGGATAACTCTTCAGAGAATTGTGGTGAGAGAAAAAAAAAAATAATCGCAAAAGGTTACAGGCTGTTTGATTGCATGCATATTGCAATCTTGAAATGCCCAAATTATAGAAACAGAGAAGAGATTAGTGGTTGTGAGCAGTTCAGGGATGGAGATGGGGGAAAGGTGGTTATAAAAAGATAACACAAAAGATCCTTGAGGTGGCGAATAGCTCTGGATCTAAACTGCAGTGACAACTGCATCCTCAATGTGCTGTTGTGCCATGGTTTTGCAAGTTATTGTGAGAAAACACATGGAGGTTAGACTGGGTTTCTTTGTATTTTTTTCCAATGACAACATGTGGGTCTGCAGTGATTGCAGGTTACCTGTGAATTTAAAAAGGCAACATCTTCCTGTATGGCCAATGGTATATATAGGCATCAATCAATACCTATTATGGCTAAGACCACAATGATAATTACCTCTTCCCCCAATCCTTACATAAACACTAGAAAAACCACTTAAGGTTTTGAGTCTGGGTATATTCCCTTTTTTTCTGGAAATGAATGTCATTATTGAATTCCATTCATTTTCTTAATATCTAGCAACAAGATGAGAAGCACCAGGTTTGAAATGGTGACCCAACGAGATGATGGTTTAAGAGGTAAATGCTCTGAGTTTCTGTTAGCATATTAGTAAAGATAAGTTTCCAATAAAAATATCTTTAAATCAATCTACTAACCCCTCCAAAAGAACTCAAGTTGTCTTCAAGCAAAGCAGCACTCAAATCTTGTCACCCTGTTGAAGTCAGCTCTCCAAAACCAGTTTCTGTGCAATCAATAACTCACATTTTGGAGAATGTGTACTTTAGTTTGGTTGCTAGCTTGTTTTGACTTTTCCACCAGAGCTTTTTTTTTCTGTTTTTCTATGTCCCATGTATTAATGAAACCATTTGGTTTGGTTTCTGTCTTTTTCTTTCTGACTTCTTTCTGCTAATATGCTTTCTTCTAGGTCCATTCATGTTATCTCAAATTTATCAAATTTGTCATTTTTAATTGATGAGTAATATTGCATTGTGTATATAGGCCAAATACTTTTCATCCATTCATCTGTTTTGGGACATTTGGTTGTTTCCATGTCCTTGCAATTATAAATAGTGCTGCAATAAACATCCAAGTACAGGTGTCCCTCTGTATAAGTATTGAGGTCTCCTTTGGGTGGATTCCCAGAAGAGCGATTGCTGGGTCAAATGGTAGTTCCATTTCCATTAGTTTGAGGGTCCTCCACACAGCTTTCCATAGAGCCTGGACCAATTTACATTCTTACAATGTAAGAGTGTTCCTTTCTCTCTGCATCCACATCAACACTTGTTCTTGCCTGTTATTTTTGATGTGGGCCATTCTTACTGGTGTAATGTGGTATCTATTTGTGGTTTTGATTTGCATTTCCCTGATTGCTAGTGACATTAAGCAGTTTTTCATGTACCTCTTGCCCATTTGTATTTCCTCTTTGGAGAAATGTCTTTTTAGTTTTTCTCACTATTTTTTGAGTACAGGTTCTTATCAAGGTTTCTGACCTCTCATATATCCTCTCAAAAATATAAATGGGAATGGGATTCCTTGCTGCAGAGATTAACCTCTCAAGATCTTATTGTGCTTCATATGCAGTAAGTGCTAGATGAGGCTGGGAGGAAAAAAAAAGAAGAGTGATGATGTCTTGGATGCTGTGGGAAACAGAGAGGAGTCAGAATTGTCTTGACATCAAACCACTTATGGTCAAGATGGAGAAACAGAGAACTAAATGTGGAGGAGCCATGAAATTCAGGATGTGTCTAAAGGAATGAACTAAATATTGTGGGAACACAAAAAAGTGAAAGGACAATTCTGCTTGCAAGAATCAAGGAGTTTCATTGAGGAAATGAACTCTATCACAGGCCAGGAGGTTGCTTTAGACATTAGTAGATGAAAAGAAAAGAAAGGAAATCCATGGGAGGAAGAGGAGCAGGAAAAATAAGGATGGAGTCATAAGAATGCACTTTTTTTGTTTTGGTTCATGAGCTTGCAGAAAGTAATATATTTTAGAGGAGGCTATCAGTTTTGGGAGTTCTTAGGATCAAATAATCTGTCTTCAGATAGGAGACTGCCAACCATGAAGGACAAGGGATTGCTAGAACACTTCCCTTTTGTCAGTTCATGTAAATTGAGAACTATTAAAAATAAGTTCATGTGAAACAAAGTTGACCGTTAGAAACAAGTCCTTGTTTCTCTATAATGAGTGGTAATTCAAAATGTAATGTCTAATGTTCTATTAGAGGTTTTCCAATCAAGGGCCACTAAAAACATACCTAGTCAAAGTAGAATTCCTTGTTGCTTTTTACCATGTGATTTAGTAGTTTCCACTCTTCTTCAAATGCCAAACAAACATGCCTCTTACTTTCTAGAGCTGGTGACTGTTGAATGATGATGCTTGAATGATGCTATTTTCAAATAACAAAGAAGGGTGTTCCATTAGGTTGTCAAATCTAATTTTGTCTGTGCTTTATCTTTACTCTGCTGCTTTAATGTGGTAGAGTTCTATCATATATCTGCCAACAAAAGGTGATTCTTAGGGGAAACGTATTTTCCTTTTGTGCCTGGTGCATAACAGGTAGGGATACATGTGTCAGAATGACAGGCCAGTGTAGAGGAAAGGCCTTAGCATTTGAACAAAAGACATGGGGAACGGAATCCCTGAATGACCTTGAGCAAGTCACATATATCTTACAGTGCTCTTATAAGAATTAGCTGAGATCAAGCAGGTGAAAGAGCTTGCTGCACTTCAAGTATTAAATCATTTAGTGTGAATCTGTGTGTTCAATGGAACTGATGACTCCATGCTCCCAAATTAATGAGATTTCAGTGTGCAAACATCTTCAACATCTAGGACATCTCATGCCAAGTAACACATTCTTTGGAGTTGAATAAAGTCCATACCATCACCAACAGCCAAGCTGAAAGTCTAGATGTTTCTCATCCACTGCAACCGTTGACCCATTCATGATGTCAACGTGATGTGCACACCATGATGTAGATGCCATCCCTTTGTAGTGACTGCAGAAGACATGAACAGTGCCTGTTGCTGACTCATTCCTCTTTACTAAAATGCACAGATCCTCTGGGTCACGGCCCTAATTTAAGGTGAAATGGTTTTTATTTCTCAAATATGGCAAACTAACGCCATTCCATAAATTTGTTCGACAAATTTGTACGTGCTTGCTCTGTTCATATCACAATTTGGAACACATAGGAGCTTATATCATCTTTGTATAAAACAGTGATACACTGAATATAAATGAGTGACAAAGCTACTGGTAGAGTGCAAAGGAATGCTGTACTATCAGGAAGAAGACAGAGAATGTTGTATCTGGATATGAAGGGAGACTTCATGAAAGAAGGGGATAGAGCTCTGGATGGTAGGGTTTAGACAAATGAAGAAGAAAGAAATACACAGGTGTTCTCTCCAGGAGTATTAATTCAGTATCACAAATCTACATCTATTTTGGCCAGGGATCTTTCTAGCTGCTATGGCTATTAATTACTATATAGGCTAAAACCTAAATGATAGGGAAATGAAGAGTCATTAAGTATGCATGTGACATCAACAAGGGAGATGATAAGTAAGATCTAAGTATCTATGGAAATAGCTTCTCTCTCCCAACAGCTTCCTGTCCCCTTCCATGCAAATAGTAAGGAAGAAGATCTCTCATTCATACAGTGATAGGCAGGAGGCAAGGACAAAAGGAAAATCAGAGTCCTTCAGTGATAGTCATTGTGACTCTCTCCTGTATCGTGGTAGGAAAGTGATTAACTCCTTTGATAATCTGATCAAAGTGATAGATGCTCTAACCCAGAAAAAAATGTGAATTTTTGCCCACATATTTTTACATGTAATTTTAAGGGTATCAGAGTGACCTCAGTTTCCTACATACAGCCATGCTTCCATGGACTTTAGCCACAAATATCTAAAAGAGAGCCAAAAAGAATCCTGGCTAAAATTATTAACTTGCTCCGTATATTAGTCTTTGGGTTCTCCATGTGTGGAATTAGTTCCACTTGTGCCAAATGAATTGGCAGAAGTTCCAGCATATAGAATGTCTTTTCCCACTTACAAAGATAGTTAATTATTTCCACAGGCTTCAGGCACCATTGCAATTAATAATAACTGTGATGAAAAATAAATTAGAAAAAAATCCCAGATGTTGTATTATAGCACAGAATCACATTAAAAATAATATTTAACATTTCAGAAGTTACTTGTATGTTGCCACCGTTGCTAGAAACACATTGATAATTAACAGAAATTGGTCAATGAAATGACTTCTGGAGCACAATGATGCTTTTGATGAAGATTCTTCAAGCCATCATGTCTTAAATCAGAACTCATTGCAGGTGCCTCCTTGAAGTGAATTTTTCCTCATACATGAGGTCAGTGACCACCCTGAGGATAGGTACCAGGTCTCACAAACCATGAGATATCATCTAGCAGTATGTACACCATATTAGGTGAACAGCCATGCACTCTTCTCACCAGAACAGTGTTTCCAAGGTAAGGTTAGTTCCATGAACTATCATACTGTCAGTATATCCAAGAAGCACAGATTACACAATGGTCCTCTTTCTGCAAATTTGTTTTCCAGAGGATGAGAAAATCAAGCAGCCACGAAAGCTCTAGATCAGCTCCTCTCCAAAGATGGTTCTGAACCAAAGGCAACTGGGAACCTCTTAGAAATGTAGAATCTAATTGACAAGATCAGAATTTTAAATAAACATCTATCAATAGCTGGAAAAAAATAAATGTAGAATCTTAAGCCCCAGTACATACTTAGCACATCATGAAACTGGGGCCCCACAACATGGACTGCAAGGCGAGACTGGAACTTTCCAGCTGCTGCCTCAGCAGCGGGAGCTGTTGGGAAAACATGTTGCTACCTTGGAGCAATCCTTCCCTCAGGTGTGAGCCAGGTTCAGATGATCCAATTAGTTAGTCAGGTTGAAAATGATCCATTGAGGGAGGCATGTACTTGAGTGGGGGATCCTGAAAAAGGATAAAGGCTGGAGAGGAGGCAGCTTGGGCCACCCAGACTTTCAGATGCCTCCCACTCAGTTCTTATCCTCCAAAGAAGGAAGAAGCTTCTAGCAGCCGCCCCCGGAAGAGAAGCTGAAGGGCTTCACAACAACTGGGTGGCTCCACCTGCCTCCAGTCCTACTGCTGCTATCACCTAGCTCCAAGGGCCCCGGACCTGGTGTCTCACTGAACTGTTTGTTGTTGGTGTGGACAATGGCTCACAGCCAGCTGAGGTGCTGGTGTAGCCCCCATGCCTCTGGTGACTGGTAGTGGCACTATTGGCCTCGCCAATACAGCGTATCCTGTGCCACAGCCCCCTGGAGCAGCTGCCACTGCTGCTGTTTAGCCTGGCATCCAGTGCTGTCCATCTTGACCCTCAGACTGTGGCTGCAGCTTCCGCAACTTCCTCTCAGCAGCTCCCAGCTAAGAGAGCACCTCCAGCTGTGGTGAGTTGGAACTGGACCTGCTGGTGGTTGGCTGCTGTGTGTTCCAGGCCTTCATGATGGGACCCTACCTGGGATGAGAGAACCACCCACGCGTGGCTTCAGAAATGCTTGGTTTCTCCTACATGTTAACTATACCCCATCATTTCCTGAGGCAGAATGGTCTTGGTATCCTGTGCAGCAGGTGAGAACCTATACAAAATGACCTGTCATCTATCGGGCAGCTATAGCCCCCACTATGGTCCTGTTTCAGTCAGACACTCGGGGAATGGGGGCCTAGATTCCAGATGATTCTCAATGTAAGCCAGGGAAATAAGCAGTCTAGATATATCATCTTATCAAGACAGGTCGTGTTCTCCAAAATATACATGATGATGATCTATATATACTGACCCATTGATCTAATCATGTCAAGATTAAGCATACTGGGTAATGGAAGACATGCCGGTGTGAAACACAGAACTGTGCCTAAATATCTGGTCTAAAGGTTTCTACTGTGCAATACAGGGCAATGTTTATAACATCTCTGAACCTCCATCTGCTAAGCTATAAAATGAGGTTATTACAAGTTGACTTTAAAGTCCCCTACAAGCCTTAGACATTCTGCTTCATGGTAGACAAGCATTCAGCATGTATTGAGCATCTATCATTTCCACAAATGTAGAGGACCCAAAAGAAGAGAAGACAGCTCACTCTCAAGAAACTCAAAATCTTTCTAGAGAAACATGCCACTACCACATGGTATTGAAGGCAGGCAAGGCCGGGCAGGGGGGCTGGGGGCTGGAGGTTGGGGGGGGGCAAGCAGTCTACCAAGCCTCCCAGGCCAACATAAATCTTCAAGCGCCTTCTCTGGGCTAAGTTCCCTCTTTCTCTGGCGTTCTCCCCTCCCCACAGGGTGATGTTGCCCTTTTAGCCCCCTCCGTCCTAGGCCCAGGTGATCCCACTATGCCAGGTATGCACAATCATGGGAAGGGTGCAATATCACAGGTGCTAGCCTTAGAGGCTAATGGCAGAAGTGTATGGAAAAACCCTGCTAATTTTGTTACCCTATACACACAAAGGGAACAGAATAGAGAGCAACATAGCATAATCATGACAAGATCAAGTTAGAATTAAGGAAGTCTGCTGGTTCTAGGGAGTACATTGAGGACCACCCAGAGGCTGAATCTATCCTTTACACCTACCTTCTTCCTGTAAAGTTAGGTCATTGTCTCCATATAAAGGTTTCCTGTCATATTTGGGCAATTGGACAGACCATTAACAGTTGTTGAATACTTTCTATACTCCAAGAATTTTATGTGATGCTTTACATACATGTTTTCATTTTAAAAGCTCATGATAATCCCAAAATGAACTACAAATACTGCCCCCATTTCACAAATGAGGAAACCCTGAAGCTCAGCATTTATACAATTTGGTCTTAATAGACACATCCGAGGGATTGAGCTAAGATTCATTTCCAATTCTATGGATTTCCAAAGTTGTTTCCACTTGGAATTGTTTCACTAGACAAATAGTAAATATGGTAAATCCAGTTGCTATATGAATAGATGCTGCTTGATAGACAAGTATCACTATAGGTAACAATGTAGTGTAGGAATGAAAATAGTACCAGTAAACTCCCCAGGCTTCTAACAGAGCTAAAATGCAGAACAGATCATTATTTACACAATCTTCATACAAAAATTGAGTTGCAAGTTACAGTCCACTAGAGGAATTCTTTCATGTGAATCTAGGGCAATGGGGAAAAGAAATATTTTCATTTGGTATATATGCTACATTCACAAAACATCTATTTTATAAAAGCGAAATTAAAAACTAGATCAAGAGATCCTGAGAGGGGAATGTTCAAGGTTAGACCAATTTAAGTTGGCTTTGGATAGGGTGGATATAAAGTGTTTCTCATAGGAATTGACAGTCTTTCCAGCTAAAAATATGAATCTTTTTGCTTTCTAAAATTGCAAAGCGTTCAATTACTTGGCTGCAAAGTAATGTAATCATCAACTATTTCTTCAAATAAATTAATTACTAGTAAAGTAAGTAAAGTGTGAGAACTCTGAAAAACAGCTTAGTTTTTAACACAAATAAGCTTTTTTGAGCAAAAATTATAAGGCATTATTTTAGTAAAAAGAGACTTATTAAATCATTATTTAGTCAACAACATTCAGGATTTTCCTGACACATAGGATCATTTTGGACATTTCAAAGTTATTTGAAAATAGTTATCTTTAACCTGCCTTGATAAATTTAAGTAAATCCCAAATCCTTGTTCAACTTCATGAACAAGTAGTTGTTATTGCATCAATGGATGTCTTCTATCTAATTGACTTATGACATCGATTGTTAGGGAATCAAATTCCTTGCAGTTTGGGTATTTTCTTTCAGGTTAAAAAACTTTCAATTCTATTTGCAAGACTGAAGTGGGGATTCTCATGCCCATGGCATCTTAAAAATGTAACTGTTAAAATGCAGCAACCAGTTTTACACATGATTTCACTTTGTAAGGTTTGTGTTGTTCCTGTCAACTGTGGGCCAAAAAATATTATATACAATAGGATACTTCAAAATAGTATGCATAATAAAGTAGTTTAAAGGAGAAAGAAAAAGTTCACATTAACATAGTTTTTTTTTGTCAGAATGTTCTATGCTATATTAATATTATTGTTAATCTCTTACTATGCTTAATTTATAAATTATACTTTTTCATAGGTAAGGCACACCCAACATATGGCAACTTTGGTTCCAGAGTACTGCAATAAAGCACATGACAGTAGGTAAGTCACCAAAGGTTTTTGGTTTTCTAATGCCTATGAAAATTATGTTTAAACCATACTGTAGTCTGTTGGAAGAGACTTATCTTTAAAAATGTAAAAGACAAAAGACTTGTTTTATCTGAAGAGAAGCGAAGTGGCTAAGAGTATGTACTAGCAAAAGGAACATCTCCTCAATAAATGGTGCTAGAAAACTGGACAGCTATTTGCAAAATAATGAAACTAGAATACTCTCTCACACTATACACAACAATGAACTCAAAATGGATTAAAGATGAGAATTTGAGACCCAGACCTGAAAACATAAGTTACATAGGAGAAAACAGAAACAAACACTGTACAGCATTGGCTTCAGGGATGGTGTGGGACTCCCACTTCAGCAACAAAGAAAACAAAAGCAAAAATAAACAAATAGGATTACATCAAACTAAAAAAAAAAAAGTCTGCCAAGTGATGGAAACTCATTAAATCTAAAAGACACCCTACTGAGAAGGAAATATTTGCATATTGTACAGCCTACAAAGGAATGCTATTCACCATATATAAAGAACTCATACCACTGAACATAAATATAGCAAATGACCCAATAAAATGGGTAGAAGAGCTAGTAGACACTTCTCCAAAGAAGACATACAGATGGCCAACAGGCACTTGCAAAGATATTTATCATGGCTTATCATCAGGGAAATGTGAATCAAAACCATAATGAGATAACACCTCACTTCTATGAGAATGACCATATTTAAAAAAAGAGGTGGGGAGAGGGGGAGGGCAGTAGAGGAGGAGGAGCGGGAGGAAGAAGAAGAAATATTAAGGATGTGAAAAAAACAAATGCTCCTTTACTACTGGTGGGAATGGAGACTGGTTCAGCCACTATGAAAAACAGATTATGGACTCCAATGAGGTGGCACATCCGTGTGACGGAATAGTACACAATTTCTTTCATTTGCATTGTTTTGCCTGTGTGAATCTTGTCCTGATACATAAGACTGAAAACAGAGGGTGTGGGCCAGGGACCCACTCTTTCCCCACCTCCACTTGCATACCTGTCTCATCTTGGCAAATGATAAGCATGCATTATGATTAATTGTGGGAGAGAAGAGAAGCGGAAGGATTTTCCAATGTGTTCCATTCTCCAGGAAAACAAACCTGCTATATTTTATTGTCTAGTCAGGAAAAATCACTCTTTTATTACTGGTTAGTTTTTGGTCTACCAGTATTTTCTTCCATATTGCTATTCTTTAGGAATAAACTTAAAAAAAAAAAAAAAAAACACAAAAAACGCTCATGGGAGGATCCCACTGCCTGTTGTATAACCTCCCCCTGCTTTTCTGCACAAACTTATCCTGAAGTCTTCTAAAAATAAAAACTCCTGACTTAAACACTGAAAATAAAAAAATAAAACAGGTAAATAAGAAAAAAAAAACATTTTTAAGGTCTCCCTACTTCTCCAACTCATTTCACAGTTTCAATGAGTATTATACTACTAAATAAAATTGATAGCGAACCGATAGTGTAACAGTGTTATACCCACAGAAAAGGGAGGTTCTAGCTTCTCTGCCCCACCCAAGGAAGGGCAGAGCTGAGCATTGAGGATAAGCTTAAAAAGACTGGAAGAGGACCTAGGAAGAAGGGAGAAGACCTAGATGTGGCACTTGAAGCGGAGCCATGTGAAATAGAAGACATGCTTACTTCTTGGCCTTGGACATGTACCACTGATTGGCGGACATGGAAAGAGACGTGGATGAGGGACCGATGGGGAGGCTGATAAGACAGCCTTTATCTTGACTTAGCTTTTGATTTTGCTCTTTTCCTTCCAGAATTGCTTGGCCCCTTTTGCCCCTTTCCTGTGGGTCCCCACCAGAAGGTGCCTTAGACTTGTGACCAACTTTTGGCATTTACACAGCAGGAAATGGGTGACTTTGGGTGTTTAATTAGAGATTATTTTAACTACATTATATTTCTTCACTCTGTTGCACTGCAATTTTTTAGAGATCCTTTCCATTGAAGGTCTTATGGACTGGGAGGAGCTTCTGTCTTTATTGATGAATGGCATAACCTATTTAGAGTGTGCTGCCCCCGGAGGTCCCAGGATACCCCTCATTTGGCCCACCAGCAATATCAAAAAGGAAACGTAAGACTGAGCTGTTAGTTCAAAGATGATTCAATCAAAGGGCTATTTAGAATAGTGTTCAGGGTTAAGGGAAGCAACAATGAATGCCAAAGTATCCAGAGGCTAGTTAAAATGTTAACCCATTACCACTTCTAGACCTGAAAGGGAAAGGGACAAAAACTGCTCTATCAGAGCCTGGTAAAAGATGGCGCTAAGGGACGTGGATGTGGTCTTGGAGGAGGAGGAATTCAGCCACTTCCTAGAGGATGAGATCAATAGATTTGGTAAAATGATGCAGCACAACGCTGGTTTTTCCCAGGCTGAGATGCTAATTCATAGCAGAGGACTGCCCACACTGTCATTGGTCAGAGTTATGACTCAAACTGTTCACAACGGCTATTTTAGGAGGATCCTTGCATATGGTATTAATCAATGCCATAGAAAGGTAAATAATGCTCTTGGTAAAATGTTAGGCAGCTTTAACCAATTGCTTTCTATGCCAATGTAAGTGTGATTTCTAAATAGCCACAATTTTGGCTTTTCAATCCCTATATTCTTCTAGAAATGAATTCATTGAAGTAGCATGAAGTAGGGATTATGCAGGGCATAGATGCTTTTAAAACAGTCACTATTCATTCTTCAGAGAAGTACGATGACAGAACAAGAAGACATTGTTTTCTAAGGTGCAATGCAAATGAATTTTAAAGTGCTGTGCAAATGGTAACTGATAAACCGCCAATAAATGTTCGAGACACAATTCATGTGTATGTTGTCACATGTGTATGTTGCTTATGGTATCTGTGTATTGAAGGAGATGATGTGTGTGTTTATACATGAATCACAAATTCTTTTATGTTATAAATGGTATCCATACCTGATTTATTAATAGACATATGTATTGTGATATAATCAAAACCTCTCCTTGGCAACAGGTTGCTAATAAATAACAGTTCAGTCTGTTAAAAAAGAAAATAACGATTCCAACCTGGAGTCCACTGAAACTTGATACTCAACTGAACTGTATTTTAAACCTTCCCTTAGAACAGAGTCCTCTCCCATGAAGCTGTAAATTTTCTGATGAGCATTAAGTGACTTCACTGAACTATTCTTTTCTTCTGCTGCTATCCTTGTCTCATCCTCTTTCTGGCTATAGAAACCTTCCAATTTGCACACCCTCTTGTGGTACCTGTCTACTAGTTAGATAGGCTATTCCCAATTCATGCATCTTTAACTAAAGCTATTTCGATCTTTAAAATTAACTCAGTTGAATTTTGTTACTTAACAAAACCAAGTCTCTAGAAAATACAGTTGCATAGTCTCGTATATGACTTCATTCATAACTTCTTTTAAAATATCTAAATAGTACGATGAACAAAATCATAGACTATTCTTGTCTGCATTAACAGAATAGATACAGTTCACAGGCAGAGTGGGCTTACCTGCTGCAAAGTTCACCTGCAGACTCAGGTAAACTAAGTCCCAAATAGCACAAATCAGCCACAACTCAAATCAATGGCAATAGGCAGGAGTAACTGATGATGGAGGTGTTTTCCCCATCTAATACCTCTGTTTTCTAGACTTCCCTAAAGTAATTTTATTTTTTTATTATTATTTTAGAATCCTAGGAGACAAGTATTAACTTTTTTTTTCAGTTCCCATTTAGGATTTCCACTTTAAATTATTCCTGGCTTGACAAATTGCACTAATTGTGCTCCTTTCAAATGACCAATCAATAGTTGTCAGGGGTTTGACAAGCCAGGCTAGCACCATCTATTTGGGGACTGAGATCAAAGTGTCCAGCTTAAGAGCTCTCATTTCAACCACAGGACTATTTGCTGTACTTGAGCTTTTCAAAACGCCTCACATCTATTATGTGCCATGTTGACTGAGGTAGGGAATGAAATCATTCCAGAGAACAGGGACGCATTTCTCTGTGTCAAGCACCAGTCTCAAGCTAACAAAAATCATTTAATCTCACCGTGTCATTTTCATGACTCCCAACTTGAGGTTTTCCACAGTCTAACACAGACAAGCATATGTCTGTGTGTGGTGCTCCTAGAAGCTCGGGCCAGAAGTGTCTTTGGATTTGTCAGAGCATTGCAATCATTCTTTTGTGTGGCTGACAAACTCTTCTCAAATAGTAACATCTTTTAATTGAATTGACAGTGGAGACACTCAAATTCTTTTCTCATCTAATTCACTCTGGTTAGCTGGACTCTTTATTGCCATTTCTGAACATCTGGTCCAATTAAAGGGTATCTGTGTCTCCCCTCATTTGAATGCCAGAGGAAGGTTAATTTTAACAACCCCCATAGGCAAAAATCTGTTCCTTGCTGGGTTTGAGATAGCTGTGTGTTTAAAGTTGGCCTTGGGAACTGAGGAAAACTATGAATTGGAACCCAACCTCAGAGCCTACGTCCCCATGTGCCTGCAAGCAGAATTACATAGAACGCCAAGATAAGCATCAATAAAACCAAAAGGAGTTATTTTACAACTTGGGCGTTGAGAGACTCCGGCCAGACGAAAGCTCAGTGGAAACATGACTCCCCAAGGGGAGTGAAAGACAACTAGCTGACAGTCCAATGATAAGTAGGCAGGTCTGAAGGGGAAAAAGATAATATGCTATGAAGAAGAATGGGAACAACGATTCTCTTTATATTTTTTTTCTCATGGAAGAAAGAATATGTCAGGAAATGCCAGAGTACAGACTGAGGGGCACGCAGGGACCCCCAAACTTGCACTCTCTGCCACATAAGGACAAGCATACAGTTCATGCATCAGACCTTCACCAGAAAGGAACTTTAATACAATCATTGTCCAGTAGAGAGAAGAGAAAGAGTAATACCATAGTGAGAGTAGCTTCCAGTTAAACCCTCAAAGCTACCCATCCCCTCATGGGTAAATGCCCAGCCGAACAGGACTTTCTAAGGGCTGGGGTGGGGGATGAGAAGGGCGACACACAGTTTACCAATCTGCATGTCCACACACTGTGATCTGTCTGCTTGGAGTTAACGTTCCAGCTTGACCTAAAGCAGGCCTACTAGGCCCCAAAGCACCACAGGTTAACGCCAGGACTTCTAGGCAAGGGACAGAGGGAGACAGACGAGTGTAGAGAGAAAAGAGCAAAACCAAAGTACAAGTCAAGATAAAGTCTGCCCTTGTCAGGCTCTCAGTGATGCCTCTTGCAAATACCTCCTTCCGTAGCGCTCACATCCATGGGCAAGATGTGTGGCTGCTTCTTCACACATTCTCTCTGTTGCATGTGCCTCGCCAGGTCTTCTTCCTACCACTCCTTGGTCCTTTTCCCCAAGGTTCTGTGATTTCTTTCTGCTCAGCTCCACCCTTTCTTACATGGAGCAAGGAACCTGGAACTTCCCCTTTCTGCAGGGATTACCCTGTTAACAGTTCTGAGAAGATGCTGGGTTCAGCGAGAGCTCAACCAATTTCCCCTTCCAGGAAATTTGCCAGAGACAAAGCTGTTGAGTTCTATCTGCAGGGTTAGAGAGAAGGAAGGGAGAAGACCCTGTCACAGACACAAGTGGGCAGAGAACGTGCTGCTATTGATGACTTACAAAGGGAAAAGGTCTGTGAAAAGAGACGCCTGCCTGTCACAGGCGGACAGGAGAGCTGCAGTTTGCATCACAGAAATTAGACTGAAAGAATGTTCTTAGGGGGAGGGTTCATTCTTTGAGGAATTATTATTTTATTGTTAGTTCAACTACTTCTAAGGTGTACCTAGGTTGAATTTTAAGGCATGTGAATTCTCTGGAATGGCCCCCACTCTGCCTACACTCTGCGATACTCTCTGTAGCAGTTTGCTTGCGCTATAGCAGACTGAGCCTAAGAATTTTTTTTTGTTTCTGTGGTTGGTTTAATTACTATGTTAATTATTTCTACCCCCACCTCCAGTTTCTGCTCTGTGATGCCTCCACCCTGCATTTTGTACTCTTAGCCTCCATCAGTACCAGGGTCCAAATCAAAGCTAGACTCTGTGAGACAGGCACTTCCTTGTAACTCCTGGAAGGACAAGGCATCAATTTGACAACTGGGATCCTTGGAGAAATCATCCAGGCCACTGACTCACAGATCTGCAATCTTGACTGATTATCAGTTGCCTTTGACTGGAAAATTTAGTCATCAGGCAGGTGTGTCAAGTTCTATCTGAATATTGTTGTTGTGGTGGTTTTATTTCCTGTCAAATAAGCATCTGCTCTCGTAAACTTGCACAAAGAGTATCGTCCAAACAGCCTGCAAGGCCTCCTGAGCCACATTTTGAACTTTTCAGTAGTTGCTACAAAAGGATAAAAATGACAGTGGTCAATGAAACCAGTTGTAGAGGTGCCTGTTAAAGTAAACCAGGGCTCTCAAGAAGTAGGTGTATTCATACCAGTACTTGGTCCAGCAGATTCATGCCCAAAGGTTGACTCCTCCCTCCCCCCTTCCCCTTTGGGCAGCCATCACCTTATACAGGCTCATGTTGCTCTGGACCTCCGAGTGGACTGGCTATGATGCTGGGGCAAGACTGACATCAGGTACTCATCTGCTTATCTGCAGACTCAGAACTGAATCAAAGTTTGTTTGGCGAACCCCCCCCCACACACACACACACCAGGAGGTTATCTGTCACCAGGCTTCAGAATTACATGCAAGAGCACAAAGTCTGCGGGTTAGCTGGATGCTTGTTCACAACTCTTTAATGTATCATGGCAAAGGTTTCTACAAGATAATAAATGTGGTCAGTACCAAGATAGATCCACCTGTTGTCTACACAGAACATACTCAACCTCATAGGAAAATGACTCATGATTACACAGCAACTGAAAACTAAGCCAAATTGAAGTACACAACTGGGGGGAGGGAGTGGGGCAGAGTGGGAAAGGTCAAGGAGGGTGGGGGGGTGAACACCAGATTACAAAGATGTGAAATTTATATATAAATAAATTATTTGATTAAAAAATAAAATTGTATTCAAAATATTAATTTTATAGCCAAGGAATCTATGGTTTTAGTAGGTTAAGAAATATGATTCCCAAGGTTCATCACAGCTGCAAACCTAACCTTTGACTCATTGATGTCTCAGAGCACAAGGCCTCCCCACTGGAGGCAGAATTTATCCTGTGCCTATAAGAAACTATTTGGGGTTCCTTGGTTTGATCTTCTTTACTCACCAGAAAATATAGACCTCTCTATTTACAAAACAGAACCAAAAGATGAGATAAAGGACTTCACGACAGAGCAGACAGATTAGATAGATTAGATGGATGGATGGATGGATGGATGGATGGATGGATGGATGGATGGATGGATGGATGGATGGATGGATGGATGGATGGATGGATGGATGGATAGATGGATAGATGGATAGATGGAT